>APFE031254973.1:27448-101834 GCA_000404065.3 Pinus taeda | reverse complement strand
TCCAATTGGTTTTTCATTTTGAATTGAGTTTTCTTCTTGGCTGCCAGGAAGTTAACTTCATCAGAGCTTATTATCTACCTAAATTACTCTAGTGCAAATAACGTCATGGGGAGGTATTTGGGCAGTTTGTAGGGAGTCAGTTGGCATCCATATATCCTTATCACTATGTGGTGCTGGTATAAATAGCAGTCTTCCACTTTACTTTTCTTTGCCAATTTTAGAATCCTTTTAATTTCCTGACTCATCCTGGGCTGATAGATACTACTTAGCATGTTTACAACAGGATGCACAAATGAATCAATGAAGTCTTTGTAGGAAAAAACAATGGATTATTGTTGGATCATTGGTGTCTAATAGATGAATGATCTTGGGTTTCCTTTGGTGTCCAACTTCTGGATGTTTGATGGAAACTTGTCTCATTAATAGTAGAGGAACATGTGAAACAAAATTGAAGAGTAAATGAAAACTCTCTCATTTGGTAGTCAAATGAATTGTTCATGCCTTCTATCGGCTATGAATTGAGCATAGTTATACATTATAGCAGGAGGCTTGCCTGGGAAAAAGATAGAAAGAAAAGCTAGGACAAACTCATCCACATGCTCATCTATGGTGTACCCTAAAATGCCAGAGGGCATGGCAATAATTTGCTTGCCTCTCTCAGAAAAAATGGTGGCAACATAAGGAGGAATATCTGTTGGAGTGTGACTCTTTAATGATGAAATTTTGAATAATCTAAGCCTTCTTGGGTATGTCTAACTTGGTATAGAGGTCAAGGAGGCCTTCAATAGAAAGTGGGGTCTCATTTTGGCTTAGCTAGATTTGCAGCATTTGGTTAACGAATTCTACATTCATGGTGAATAAAACTGGTTGGTGAGAGGTGACAATGGCTCTTTGGTTGGGAATGTAGCAAGCTTGGCAGAAGTGGATGATTTCTGGGAAAGGGTGTACTTGTGGGAAATAGTAATTGGGAAAATTTAACTCCCAAAAGGTGAATGTCATCATTCTGGTTTAAAAATTTGTCCTTACTCTAGCAGTGGAGCTTTAGAAGATAGGTAGGGGAAACATTGTCCTTAATTTGAAAGTCACGATCTGCTAAGGAAAGGTGGTAAATGTTTAGGTGAGGGGTTTGCAGAGGTCTCACGTCTAGAGAGGTTTCAGAAGCCATAATTGGCTTTACAGATTTGAATGAGGATTTTAGTGGTTTCAGGAGTGAGGTTTTAGAGGTTCTAGAACAGTGAGAGAGTAATTATAGTTTGTAAAAGGGTTTGGGATGTACAAATATGGTACACTTCAATTTGAGGAAGGTTTCTTAATTAATTCAATTAATTAACCACTTAATTACAACTGTGCTTTTTCAAGTTCAAGGGTCGTTCTCATTTTTTCGAAGAATACCTGGAAATTGGCAATTTGGCATACAAACTGGGTTCTATGGTGGCTGTAGAGGGTACTGAGGCTTCAACTATCAATTAACTACTTCAATAGAGTATTCAGAGCCACTTTAGGTGGCAGAAAGTGGTCAAATTGGTCACAGAGGTTTAGGGTGTCGCAAATGGCTAAGCAACAATTTGCAGTGAAAAACAAGCGAAAAGAGCAAGTTGGGGCTTTTTTGGCCTTTTAATGGATAATGGTCACATTTTGGTGTGGAAAATATTAAATGAATAGTGAGTGGTTTTTGGTTTTTGTGTGGAGGTAGTTATGTGTGCCATCACGCCGCTTTTGGAGGGTGGGTGGTATTTTTCGCGAGCACGCAATGTAACTTGGGGCCACCACATGGCAGAATAGTGCCCAGCCAAAACCATGAATCTCGCATGCTCTCGGGATGTAACGGTGGGATGATGAATCTGTGCGATATGGTTTTAATGTTTGGTAAATTAAATAATTTTACAAACAAATAACTTACCTTTTAATACTAACCATTAAAATTATTAATCGTTTCTTTTACCTTAACAAGCTAATACATACATTACATATATATATAATATATTATTTATATATATCTATATCTGTATATATATATATATAATTAGTAATATTGTATATATTAAATTAAATCATTTTAAAACTAACCATTAGTTTATTTTATTTATTAATTTTAACCTAATTGAAATTATTTCCTTAAAATAAAATAATAAATAATAATAATTTTAATAACCATTGGAATTATTTTATTTTAACGACCTAATGTTTTTTTTTTGTTTTGTAAATTAGGCTACCTCTATTATTATACAAAATGTAACAAAACGATTACAACGAGGCTTGCCTCAAAAATCACCATGTTGAGATGGATTTATCACCACTAGACACCTGACCTGGATAACCAGAAGACCAACATTTGTCCCAGACCAAAACTGGAGAACCCACAGACTGCCAAAACCAGATTGACTCAATGACCCCTATCTTGCTTACAGACAACGATATTGACCCAACAGTGTAGCATATGAGAATAAAATAGCATACATAGTCGCGCTTTGGAAGCCGCGTTCGACTTAAAAAGAGCTGAGTACAGCTTCAGCTTTGCCAAGAAAACTTCACAGACAAAACAGATAACAAGACATATCAGAAATATTTCATGTGGAGACCAGAACCACCACCTTTGCTCTCTGGAGGTCTTCTCAAGCAACCACAGAAGTGGAGGGCTGCTCTTCCACCACCCTCCAACCGTATTGATCCGATGCGCTTGAATCCGTGTAGGGTGCATCATCTTTCGCCGGCTCACTTGGTCCTGCCACCGCCACTGCACCCGAGGCTTCCGTCGGCTGAGCTCTTTGGCATAGGATTGGAGATGGAGACCTTCGTTCCATAGGGCGCTCTGCTGGAGCTGCATGTTCGCATTTCTCAATGCGCACTGAGACATAGTATGTTGCATTGTCCAGTAAACAAGGGAAGCTGAATCGGGTTGAGGGATGCGAGCTATGCCCAAAGATATTAGCACGCGCACGCCCCCTGCCTCGCCCACGCCCTCGCCTTGCGACCCTTGAATCAATTTCGTCTGATGATGAATCCGAGGGGTGCGGGGAACGCTTAGGAATGGCTCGGCCTCAAGCGCCTCCCCAAGACCCTCCTCTGCGACTACAGAGGCGAAGCCGTTCTCGCGGCATGCTGCTATGAAGCTCAAGTGAAAATGACTTAAAGAAGCTGGAGTGGAAATGACACAGGGAAGCTGGAGTAGAAATGACACAGGAAAGCTGGAGTGGCAGTGAGACAAAGAACTAAGGTTGCATGGAGACGGTGCGGGGGACCCGGAATTGAAGCCCGAAGACCTGGAAACTGGCAAAGGCACAGAGAGCGGGAGAAACCCAGCCGTGAAAACAGTCAATGTCCCTGCAAATATGAACTTCCCTAGAGAGAACGCCCCGAATCGCCCAAACCAACTCTTAAAAGCACGAAGATCACAAACATTGTGGGATGGACTCTCAGAGGATGAGACCAAGGCCATCAGAGATGAGAGCCGAGGTCTAAACCTCCAAGAACTCCTCTAGATCCCAGGAATCAACAGCAAGACATAACAACGAAGCTTCCGAACCAAAACGACAGACAAAGATTGAATAAGAAAGTGAATATAAGCTCCAGCTCGCAGTAATTATACTGCGTGGCACCTCCTTCGTCCATGTGTGAACCAATGTAGGTGACCTGCAACCCGAAGGCCGACGGAAGAGCAAGCGAGCGAGAGCAGCTACTGTGGGCGGCAGTCTTAACTATGGAATAATGGCGATTTTACAAGCGAAACGTGGTTTTAATCCTCGCCCGCTGTGGATTGATTGTTGTTCGTAACTGCAGAGGACAGATGGCGGGACTGGGCTACCACTTGCCCAGTGGGAAGCCCGCCCCTGTCCTTTCCCACCTAAATATCATAACGACCTAATGTTATTTTAAATAAATAAATAATTTACTTTTAATACTATTCACTTATTTATTTATTTTTACCTAATTTTGCTTATTTCCATAAATAAAATAATATATTAATAATATTAATATTATGAATAATAATAATATTAAAATAATAATAATTTGACCTGGGTCCTATAGTTCAAATTTAGCCGTTGGAGTTCTTGTCAGACTATTTAACATGCAAAGCTGGATTTGTTTCTTCAACTTGTCCTGACGATGAACCACATTAGTTGGTTCGAAAGGCGCCGATAAATGTCTGTCTGCATGTGATTTACGCCGAAGTTATTCTTTCAACTATTATGGATCACAGAAGCCTCAATTCAACTATGGTTGTACACCGTTAGATCTGGGGGTAGGAGATCAGAGGGCTATCGCGTAGTTGAGTTGCACGGAGGGAATCGGGAAAGGGATTTGGCGGGGCCTGGGATTTAATTACATGTTATTATAATTAATTAACCAATAACATTGGGATTTTCAATATAAGCAGTGGGTTAATAAAAGTGGGACAATGGGTTATATGGTGGGGTTTCCTTTAACTGCACCAAGGGTTGGTGGGTTAAAAAGGTTTGTTGGGAAATAGAAAGTGGGGGGCATTAATTACATAATGCGGGGGCATAGTAAAGAAAAACTTAAGATAAGGGGGTTTTGTCTATTTTTTAAGGGAAATGGGGAATAAATGAAGCAAGAAGGTAACATTTGTAATGGGAAATGGGTTTCACACGAGGGAAAAGGGGTTTTGGGAAGGGGGAGTGATTTTTGAAGGGTAATTTCTAGGGAAATGTGTGAAACCAAGGGGTAAAGGTCAAAATGAGGGGAAAAGGGTGTTTATAAGTAATGAAGGGGTAATGGGAAAATTAGCAAATAAGTATGTGGGGGTGTAGTGAAATGAGGGTAAACTAATAAACAGGCTTGGGGAATATCCTTTCTTTCTCACAATTCTACCCACATATGAAAAATAAGATTTAGCATGATAAATGTGCTTTCGACTTAACAACTTTGTGCATTTGCAACATTTCTTCTACCTACCCGTTATTTACCTTAGCAGTTTTTCTTCATTTCAATGGGTGCATTTCAGCTTGTGAATCCTTTATTTCCTTTTCTTTTGACAAGCAAACTATCTAATTCTAACATTATAACTTCCAATGGCTTAGATTAAATAGATGAGCTCATTATTATTCTCTATCAAACCACTAATCTGCCAATGTTTAACAATTTGGCTAGATCTTTATTCTCTATCTATCAACATGAAATTTAAAGCATGAATGATTCAAGATTAGGATATTTTACCATCATGGATTGTGTCATTTTTGACAAGTTGCACAGAATCTTATTTTTGCATAGTAAAATAAAAAAGTAGTGCCATTTGATTTTTCACACTTTCATGATCTATTTTATTTCTTTCTGGGGTTCATATTTTTCACTTTTTTTTTTAAATATTTTATCTTTATTTTTGTCATTTGATTATTCTTTTAGGACATACCCCCTTTACATTTTCTAATTTTTAATATGCAAAACATTTTGTAGAAAGCAAAAGTATGTACAATATTACAAGACTAACCATAACCAATTCAAAACTATGAATCCTATTATTATTGGACCGTAACACATGACGCAAGTTGTCTTTGTTTCTTTCGTTTTCTTGCATGTCACAGTCAAGAGTATGAATATGCTTCCCAGTTGCACATAGTGTCACACAACACCATGATAAGTCCATGGATGGCATGGCATGTACTTTTACTCACTTATGTTCTGTGGACACATTTAAACATGGACCCTGTTTTCCTTCATTGTTATATATTTCATGTTTGCTAGTTTGCATAGATATGTTGTTCGCGAACCATGACTTCACCAACATGGGTCGACCAATGTGTTAGTGGTTGCATTGGAAGTATCACTTCATGTGATTAGGCCCATGCACTATTAGCTTAGGACTAATAGTGTTTGCTTTTGGTTTGTTTGCTCACATGCTTGTTTTATTGCTTTGCATGTTTGCTTGTCTTCTTGCTTGTTTTATTACTCTGATTTCATATTTACTTCTGCTTTCACTTTGTTTTTTGGTTTGTTTGCTTTCTTATGTTCATAGGTTAGTTTCACATGAGATTGTGCATGACACTCGAAACAGGTTGGGTAAAGTACAAGAGGCCTTGTGCAGGTATCATTACTTGGTTATTTTTCATCATGCCTCTATATGAAGAAATTGTTACTTTTAGTCCATGATACGTTGATGGAAAATGCATAGTATTCGAAGTGAACCTTGGTGAAAACAAAACTCTTGTGCCCTAACTAGTGTCACCTATTCTAGTCGGTTGTTTTTGTGTTAACCCTTGGCAGCTTAGTGAAGTAGAGTAAGGTGAGGGTGAAAACCTTAACAAGCATGTCACAGGTATATATAAACTACTTCTCGAAAGGAACAACCTCTTATTCTCTCAATAAGTCAGGATCCCTCTTCCACCTCAGAAATGAATAAGTTCTATGCATAGTTATGAAAGTGAAAAATAAAAATGAAAAGTGAAAATTTCAAAAATGAAAAATGAATAAGGTTAAAGAAGAGAAAGGCTTCCTACGTACAGAGGTGATGAAAGTAACTCCACTGGGGTGTTGACCACGCTCACTGGTAGTGGAGCAATGCTTGCGTTCTTGCATGACTCCATCGGGGTAACGTCCAGGCTTGCTGGCAGCGGAGCAACACCAAAGATGAAACTAAGACTTTGATGAATTTGATGACTTGTGCTCCAATATACCCCATATCCCCAATTGAAAAAAATGTGTTGACTTCGCTTGGAAAGTGTGTCAATCAACCAAGAGCTTGGTAGATGCTACATCTTACAATCAAGCAAGTGTGGAACAAAGATGAACAGAGAACTTAACAATACTTTTGAAGGTGTTAGACTTGCTTTTCATGAACAAGGTCCATTCAGAGAGCTGGAGTTCTACCAGTGTGTCAACATTTGTTGTAGCAACTACAACCACCCTCCAAAATTTTTCCTTAGCATCATTTTGGAGCCCCTACCAAGCATCCTCAGCAGCATGTCTTACATTGTAAAGTACATGAGCTTCAATGGTTTTCTAGTAGCATGACAACATGGGCATGATAGCTTGTTACATCCCGCTCACAAGTTGTTTATCCAAACTTGGTGCAGCTGTATGTTGAGCAACTCCCTCAATAAATTACACAATTCTAGAGGGGAACCCACCTTACCTCTAGAAATTGCCCAATCTTGACTAGCAGCCTACTAGGCTCAACAACACAATCCTTCCTGCCAACATTGTAGGTTTTGACTCCATACAAAAATTACCTTTATACAAATTCTAAAACACAGAAAATAAGCAATGTCAGAGCATAACACATAAAACACATATACACAGAGAATTTCCTCTAAATCCCAAAACTGGGACTACCAGATTGATTTTTCATTATGTTCCTTTCAATGTTACAATACATATTTATACATGCTGAAGAATCCAATATCGTGGACCGAAAAGCATCGTGCCCAAAACCATAGGTACATTCGCCCAACCTAATATAGGGTCCAAAACAATTTTCCTCAGTGCACTGCCCCAGACCCCATAGAGAGGGGCTAACTGCCTGCCTCAAACCTGCCATATAGGGGGGGCCACTGCCCCCCCTATGACCCCCCCATGACCCCCTTGTTGTGCAGTCAACACAATGAAGGGGGTCTCCGACCCCCCTCTAACCCCCCATAAACTACATAGGCTAATCGTGGAAAGAATATAACACAACCCAACTTTCTCACACTTGTTGTTTTCTCTCCACAAGGGGCCACAGGAGATCTTAGTTATTTATCCAGCCCTCAAATGCCCATTGTTTATCTACACCAAGAGAACTTCTCAGAGCTGATAGATTTTGTTAATGCATCTACAATATTCTCAAAAGTGTCCACCTTTACCAACAATACCTTTTTGTCTTCTATCATATCCCTCACAAAGTGATACTGAACATCAATGTGCTTTGTCTTTGAATGATAAGAAGGGTTCATTGCCAAGAAAGCTGCACTTTGGCTGTCATAGTCTATCCTTATAGCTCCCTATACTAACCTCATACTTGAACACAATCTTTGCAACTAAACAACTTCCTTGCTTGCATGAGTGGTTATCATGTATTCTGCCTCTGTAGTTGATAATGCCACTACAAATTGTTTCTTACTCATCTAACTGACTGCACCTCCAAATAGGTTAAACACATACCCACTTGTAGATCTTATCTGATCCATATCTCTAGCCCAGTGTGCATCAACAAATCCATGGATATCCAAAGCTATGTCCAATCTTAGTCTTCCTTGGTAGCACAAACCATAGTCACTAGCGCAATGCAAATACTTGAAAACCCGCTTCACTACTATCTAGTGCCCCTTCCCTGGTTTTGACATAAACATGCTCAATACTCCCACTGCATGTGCATTGTCTGGTTTAGTACATACCACTGCATACATCAGGCTACCAACTACACTTGCATATGGAACACAAGACATGTCCTCTTCCTCTTCTTGTGTCTTGGGACACTATTCAACAGATAACTTCATACCTACAGGAATAGGAACCTTCACCGATTTACTATCCTGCATATTAAACCTCTACAATATTGTCTGGACATACCTCCTCTGGTTTAACTAGAGCTTCCTCTTTACCCGATCTCTTTTAATTTCCATGCCCAAAATATAGTTTGCAGCACCAAGATCTTTCATGTCGAATTTGGAGGACAATTGGGTCTTCAAATCATGGATAATTTCTTTATCATTTCCAACCAGCAACATATCTTCTACATACAATACTAGATAAATCACAGTCATCAATTAGTTTAAAATACACAAATTGATCTTCTTTGCTTCTAGTGAGGCCAAGTCCCCATATAAATGTATCAAATTTTTGATACCACATCCTTTGTGACTGTTTTAATCCATACAAATACCGTTTTAACTTGCATACTAGTTCTTTCTTACCCTTGACCGCAAAGCCTTCAGGATGCTTCATAGATCTCTTCTTCCATATCCCCATGAAGAAATGTTGTCTTCACATCCATTTTTCTACCTCAAAATCAAAAGAAGCAAGAATAGATAAAAGTAATATAATAGAAGCTATCTTGGAAACAAGAGAAAAAATATCACCAAAATCAATTCCTGGCACCTGGGACTAACCTTTTGCTACCAACTAAGCTTTGTATTTCTCCACCTTTCCTTCTACATTTGTCTTCTTCTTCAACACACATTTGCAACCAATGCATTTCCTTCGAACCGACAACTCTACCAAATCCCAAGCCTCATTTCTCTGCAAAGATGCAATTTCATCAACCATGGTCTCTTTCCAGAGTTTTCCATCCTTTGAATGTACTACTTCCTTCACAGTTCTAGGATCATAATCAGTAATAGATAGAGAAAAATTTGAATAGAAACTAGATGGACTATACCTTTCTAGTTGACTTTTTTCTCGAACTTATCTTCTCACACCCGGAGTTTGTGGCTCTTCACCTTCTGAATCCTCTTCTACTGTAGAGTCTGATTCTTCCTCCTTAAGCTCAAACTCTATCTTCTCAGGTTCCCTTAGTTGTAATTCATGTTTAATAATATCTTTCACCTCTCTGGACACCACATCTCGACTGTACACAACCTTCCTTGTTACTGGGTTCCAAAGCTTATAATCCTTTAAACCATCCTTATACCCTATGAAGATGCACTTTTCATATTTACTATTGAACATGGTTTTTTTCTCCTTTGGAACATGTACATATGCATCACATCCAAATACCCTCAGATGTGAAAGAGACGGTTTCTTACCAACCCATACCTCTTGTGGAGTCTTATCCTCCAATGCTGATAAAGGTGATCATTTGAACAGGTAACATTCTATCTCCACCACCTCTACCCAGAATTTCTATCCTAGCCTGACACCAATGAGCATGCTTCTTGCCCTTTCCATCAACGTCTGTTTCATTCTTTCTGCAAATCCATTTTTCTCATGTGTAGATGGAGTAGTCTTCTATCAGACTATACCACATTTCTTGCAGAATTGTACAGATTCCTTACTACAAAACTCTCCATCATTATCTGTCCTTAACACCTTTATCTTCTTCTCTGTCTGGTTTTCTACTAGAGCCATAAATTCTTTAAACCTGTCAAAGAATTCAAATTTCTTCTTAAGGAAATATATCCATGCATTCCTTGAGAAGTCATCTATAAATGATACATAGTACACAGAATTACCCAGTGATGGAATCTTCATAGGTCCAAACACATCACTCTGCACAAGCTCTAATATTTGTTTCACCCTCTTACCACCAGAGATGAAACTCACCCGATTCCACTTCCCATATACACAATTTCCACAAAAATCAAAATCCAAAGAGTTATTACTCATACCTTCTACCATACATTTACCATGAAGTATTTGAAGGCCCTTCTCTCCAATATGTCCAAGCCTTTGAAGCCACAACATGTTCTTCTCTCTAGAGACCACGATATTTTCTGCTACACTTTCAGGAACCACAGAACTGTTGCACCCATCAATAATGGTGCTACCTTGCAGCTTGTATAGAGTTCAAATCCGAACTCCCTACATCAATACCAGTGCTCCCCAAACCATCTTACATGTATCCTTCTTGAACACTGTTTTTACACCTGCATCATCTAGCTTACTTACATAAATCAGATTTCTAGTCAATGTAGGAATATGTAAAACACCCAGAAGTATTCTAACCCTTCCACCTTGCAACTTCAACTTTACTTTTCCATGACCAATGATTCTAGCCTTCCTATCATCCCCTAAGATGACATCACCACCATCATATTTCTCATACTCGCAGAACCACTCTCTATAGGGAGTGAAGTGAAACGATGCACCTAAGTCAATCAACCACACCTCATGATCTACATGTGTACTTGAAGAAGCCAATTACACATCCCCACCTTCATCTGAGGTGGTTTTCACCTCTGCAGAAGGAGCATCATCAGATCCATTTCCTTTGTTAGGATATTTATATTTACAATCCCTTTTGTAGTGCCCTTCCTTTGTGCATTTCTAGCACACCACCTTTACAGGTTTTCTTGGAGATTTAGATCTTCCTCTAGATTTAGATATCCCACTCAATGACTTATTTTTGTTTTTGTTCTAGGACTGTCCTCTTACAGACAAGGCATCACCATTCTGGATCTCCATATTTTTCTGTCTCATCTCTCCATCAGTAAGGATGAGACTATTTCATCAAACTACAAGGCAGTTGCATTGCTACCTATTGCAATAACCAGACCATCCCATGAATTTGGTAGAGAACACAACAAACTAATTCACTTATCTTCAACTAAAATTTGAATATCAACAGATAATAACTGACTTACTGCAGCATTAAATGTGTACAAATGTTCAATCACCAAGTCTCCATCTTTCATCCTCCAGTTATACAACTTTTTTTGTAAGATCAATTTATTCATGAGAGACTTATATTGGTAAAATGTCCCTAACTTGTCCCACAAAGCCTTCACTATAGCTTCCCCTAATACATTCAACAATGCTGAATCTGAGACACACAATCATATTGTGATCTTAGCCTTCCGATCCAAATTCTTCCATTCTTCATGAAACTCCCATTGGTTTAGTATCTAGATCTACCATGATCCCTTGATATTTGTCCACCAACAGATCCTCCATCTTGAGTTTCCATAAATAAAAAATTTGACCATTAAACTTCTCGATCTCTATCTTTCTACTACTCGCCATCTTCTTTCACCACCAGAATTGATCCTGCATATCTCCCACTGCACAGGGTCTACCACAGGCCTGAGCGGAATCCCTCAGCAACAAAGGCATCCCCTTGAAGCCAAAACAACTCTAATACCAAATGTAGGTTTTAACCCAATACATAAATTACCTGCATATGAATTTTAAAACACAGAAAATAAACAATGAAAGAGCATAACACATAAAACACATATACACAAGGATTTTCCCCTCAATCCCAAAACTGGGACAACTAGATTGGTTTTTCATTATGTTCCTTTCAATGTTAGAATACATATTTATACATTCCGAAGCATCCAATACCATGGACTGAAAACCATTGTGTCCAAAACCATAGGTAGGTCTGCCCAACCTAATATAATGTCCAAAAAAATTTCCCCACGGTGCTACCTAGACCCCATAGAGTGGGCTTAATCACGCCCCTCAAACCCCCTTGTGACCCCCCTATTGCATAGTCGGCGCAACGAAGGGGGGGCTCTGCCCCCCGTCTAACCCCCCTGTAAACTACGTAGGTTAGTCATGGAAAGAATATAACATAACCGAACAAACATTCCTAGAGAAAACTACGCAATATGACCTAGCAGGAATGGTCAACCCAGAAATTGCGTAGTTCTATTTAGCAGTCAGCTGCTCAACCCAGAAATTGTGCAATCCCTCTAAGCAGCCAACCCAAGTCCCTCCTAGAAATGCCTAAATTTTCCCCTCAGACAAGCAGGTTGCTGCATATGCCATTGGGTTGACCGGTTCCACCCGGGACCGAGAAAACATGAGTTGCATGCATGGGTTCCTTTTTCCCAAAATATAAAAAGCAACATGAAAATAAATCCCTAGATTTTAGGGGGCTATTTCCAGTAGACGAAGGTTACATGCAAAGATCATTTTAGAAACTTTCCTCCAAGTGTTGTTTTTTTCCTAGATTTGTGGCATGCATGTCATGAGCCTCAAACCTATTTATTCGATGCTTCATAGCTCACTTCTTCACATAAATCTTGGAGATTTAACATCCCATAGTACATCTAGGAGTCTTTGACAGATCCACCTGAGCTATTTTTGGGTAAGTTCACTTAACTTTTATTTTGTAGCATTTCTGCTACTTTTTGTGGTTTGACTTGTTTGAGTGTTGTTTGCTTGATTTTTATGAACGCTTGCTATTGTTTACATGCGTATTAGCCATTACTAGCATCGTTTCAGTTTTTGTTAGCATCTCACTATTGTCACATGCATGACACTATTTTGCACGAACGATTGTTGATTCATCGACTCGCTTCACACGCATGCATGTTATTCTATTTTCTGAATCTTGCATTTACTGTTTGCATGCATGATCATTCACTCCTCCTTAGACTCAGTATCGCCATGCATTCACTTCCACATTTTTTTCAGTTGCCCATCAGCAGGTGTGGACAACCTTGGCTTAGACTCTGCCTCACCATGATAACATTGTGCAATCATGAGATGGAAGGATCTACCTTCCTCTCATAAAATGTTCATTTTTTCCCAGTTACTATCCTCCAGTCTTGCATTGTGCAATTCTGAGAGGCAGTGAGTGCTGACCGAGAAAATTGCGCAATGCAGTCACTGGGCCTGCAACCCTTGGCAGCTGGAATTGTGCATTTGAAATCCTAGTAGCGAGTAGGCCAGTCTAGACTACGCATTGTGCAATTCCAACAAGCAGTTGGCCTCCTAGCAATCCGAACTACCTTTTTCATAGTTCTGGTAGCCAGTCTCCAGGCCTCCCAGTTAAAATTGCGCAATCCTTGCCAGTCAATCCCTACGTATGTTGCATATCATTCCTCAAGTTTTCTTTGGCTTAGCCGAAAGATTTCTTTCCATGCATGTCGCTATGTATCCAAATCTAGTAGGTGTTTGTCCATCACTCAACAGTTCAAGATCAATGGCCTCCAAGAGGGCAGGATGAAAGGACACCGACAGAAGCACAACAGGAGCAGCATTTGAGAGAGTGTCTACAAGTTTTTAGATATACAAAGGCACCAATATGATTGTAGAGAAGGACATCAAGATGAAATGGCAAGAGGTCAAAGATGAATTTGAAGGCACATTTGGGTAAGACCTCAAAGACCTCTATGTCTATGTGAGCATTCAAAAGTCCAACTTGTGTCGGATTGCATGAAGATATCTAGTATTCCCATGTGCGGACATGATACATTGGATTGTCTCGCACATTGACCCTGAGATGATGAAATTGATTAGTTTCAGTGGGATAGGTATTGATACCTTAAGGGAAAAACATTATGAATAGATATATCATATGCCTAAACCAATATTCAGCATCGTGACACCCTTCAACATACCCAATAAAAATGCCAACACTAGGGATATCTTGAAGAATTGGGTAAAGGATCTGGCCAAATTCAGGATGACACCCAACCAGGTCTACAAGACGAACGTACTACAGAAGGCATATTAATACTTGGTCATATTTTCATGTCACCTATATGGCCAAGAGAGCACAAAAACCTTCCTGCAAAGTTTGGTCATCACGTTGGACTAACGAACCTGTGAAGGCAAAGCATGCAACTGGTGCGACATGTTGGCTCAAGGACTGATGGAATAGGTAGCAAGAGTTCGATAATGTCCCAAAGGTTAGCAAGCTAAAATCTACATGTTCGCTTACATCTTTGATGTAATCTATGCCCATTAGCAGTTCCCGAGCTTGAAATGGGGATGGACATCGACAAAGACCTTTGTGAACACTTATTGTAAAATGTTGTCTGAATGTAGCTTTAGAGGAGTTATCACATAGTTGTCCGATCATTTTGTCACCTCAGTTTACAAGATGATATTTGAGTAGGATTCACCTTGCATGTTGAAGGCAACAATGGAAACACTGATCGATATAGTATATTGGTATGCCTCACCGTACAAAACCTTCATACAAATGTATAGTTTGGAGAAGCCTTCACATGTTCTACTCAGATTCTCCTTGGACAAGCTCATCATGCAAGAAGTATCATACCACATATTGGTAGTACTGTTAGATAGGCTACACTCGAAGAAGAAGGCACCTTGGTCCACTCTTTTTTTGCGGATTGGGTTATACGAGATACAAAATTTCAAGCATGTCGATGTCAAAGTAGAGGAGATCAAGAAATATCCATTCGATGCCTGAAGCTACAATCGGTATGACCCACATTGTTTTGTAAAAGATCACTGCGTGAGAGTACAGTTTCAGTGGATCCACGGGGCATGGAATTAGGTTGAGGGGGACCCATGAAGATATTGTTATAGCTTCTTCAGGCCCAATGAACCAGTTGACATCGTTATGGAATGGTTAGTGAATTGTCATGAAGCAACATCCGTGAGAGCACCAACAATAGCAACGACATAGGTAAACATGCCGACGCGCAACAAAGGAAAGAGAAAGATTGTCAATAAAGAAAAGCTACAAGTTTCAAGTAGACCCACTTGTGCAGAAAGTAGCTTTGGAAATAGAGGTGAAGAGGAAACAACACGATAGGAGGAATGCGCAAAGGCAGAGAGCAAAACAGAATATGGAGGAAACAGAGAAGGAGTTGCATGAGTTGAAGGAAAAACTCTGGAAGGAATAGGAGATGCATAGCCAAGAGAAGGAAGCACAACATGAACTAGTAAAGCAGGGGGCACAAAATGTACTAATAGATGAAACTACACTCATATAGGTAATCGACTCATCCAAATAGGTGGCACCAAGCAAATAGGGTGAGAAATTGTAGGAACATGACATTGCTCAAGATATTGAACAAGCACTTGAGTAGATGGATACAGACATGGAGCAGTGGGAGTTAGAGCAAGACATCGACCTCATGCCTCAAGGGAGTTAGAGCAAGACATTGACCCACCAGCTTCACCAGATTTGGAAGCGGAGCAAGTCCCAAGCGACCGAGGAGACACTGAAATCCTTGGAGACAATCTGAAGGGAGAGATGCACAACATCTCATTCGATGAGTCCCAACATAGAGTTATGTAATATCGTAGAGTGTCGACTCTAGACGATCACACATCTCCTGTGTAGTTTGAGGAACTAGTGATCATATCTGACATGCACAAGCATCCAACAACAATTTTCAATTCTACCAAAGCATATTTTGAAGCCACTAGTTCGAGTGTTTGCATCTCAATAACTGAGAATGAGCGAATGGCTAAGGAGTTATAGATGTCCAGGTATGGAGGAGAATTGGTTACAACATCTGCCCAGGTATAGTTAAAGAAGGAAATACTCTATGAAGTATTGTCCCTTGACACAGTAATGTGGGCGTTGTATTCAAAGTTTGTTACCATGAATAAGGCAGTTGTCCATCTCAACAAATAGCAGTAGTGATGTGCGAGGAGAGCACGTATCTTATCGAACATGCATGCTATTGTTGATTACATGTAAACATGGACAATGAGATACAAGGGAGCCCTGTTACACTTGCCCAAGCTGATGAAGCCTAGAGCAGTTGAGTTGAAGGTAGACATTCGGAGTCAAATTTAGAACTATGGAGATTTCCTGCAGCTCATCACTAGTCTACATGCTTCTCATGTGATCTAAAATGGATTTTGGATAGACTCCTAAGTCTAAGTGTTCCTCATAGAGAAAAGTGAAAGTCCAAGGAAGCTTTGGAAAATAGCCCCATTGCAGAGATCGTCTCATTCTGAATCTACTACAACTTGAATGGGAAAAAATGGATGTAGGATGCAAAAGTTATGGCAGAAAGAAGATGTCGTTCGTTATTTGGAAAAAGAGGCAAATCTTAAAAAAAAAAAATGGCCTAATGGGCTTTGTGAAGAAAAATTGCATCGAAGGAGGTCCAAGGTGGACTTAAGTGGAAAGGAGAAGCACACTCGATTGTCGATCCCTGACATATCGAGTCAGAGGTAGGCCTGTGGATATAACATGAGGTAAGGGCCCCCAAGCCAATGCGCTGTGCCGATCGCTGAAATCGGCGGATCACCATTGGTGGTGGCATGGGGCTTAAAGCGGGACACTAGGCCGAGTGATGTTACGATCACCGAAGTCAGCGGATCGGCATCAGCATAGGCCCTACCATATGGAAAGACCTCGGGTCCATGCGATACGCGATTGCGATCAATCGCATCACAATATCGCATTGGAGTAGTGTGACAGAGTGGCCCATATATACATATGCACCGATGCGATGTGATCGGACCTAAAAGGGTTTGTAAATGCCACTGCATAATGTTTCAGGTCCGATATGAACTACTTTTCTGGATTTTCTTTGTATTTGGGATTTTTAAGAAGGAACCAAAATACAAAGGAACCCACGCCTATGCAACTTGCGATAGAGACTTAAAGGTGGACCCAATGGAATATAAGCTGGAATTCATAATATTTGAAGTTTGATAAACAACAAAATGATGAATTTTCCCATGTTTTTAATGTATTTGTCTATGTAAATAGAGAACGCTATTTTTGGGGATTTCAAAGGCCCGAAGGTCCCTTCCATTGCAGAAAAGGTGGCCACCATCCTTGAAGACGTTTGGCAATGATTACTAATGCTCAAAGTGGGATTATAATGGACAGAGAACGGGAACCAATGAGCCCAAGAAGGGGAAACGAACTGACAACACCAATTGGCTTTAAAGCCATAGAATGGCATGGAAAAAAGGGTAGTGCTAAGACAGGAGCGCAGTAAGCGAAGCCAAAGCAAGAAGCTAAGGAAAACCAAAGAAGAAAGAGCTTAATTGAGAGTAGGAGTTCAGAAAGAAAAAGGCAGAAGAAAAAAGAGGCCGAGGGAGAAAAAGTGAATGCGTAGAGCAGCCGAGGGAGTCACTTGGAGGTCAAGTGAAAATCCAGAGAGTTGTAAATTGCAAACAACCAAAGAAGGCAGAGCTAAAGAAGCTAGAACCAAAGCCAGAGCCAAGAGCCAAAGCTAAGAGCCAGAGCCAGAACCAAGAGCCAGAGCCAGAGTAGAGAGCCAGAAAGCCGAGAGCTTCAAGAGCCAGGGATAAAATGGTGTCTAAAGCCATTTTTTATGTGTAAAATAGTGGAGTTGATCCAAGATCTTGTAAAAATAACTTTTCCATAATCCCAGAGAGCCTAGTTGAGTTGACAAGAGCTCACGGAGTCGTAGCCCAAGAGTTTTGGGTGAACTCCTAATTAATATTGTTTTTATGTGTGATTGCTTGTTGTTGCATTGTATCTGTTGCTTTATTTACTATTATATGTATTTATATATCAGTTTGAGCACATTAAATTACAGCACATAAATAGTTTTAATAACAAACACCAGCATACACCTTCGGTTCAAGGACATATTTAATTATGCACAGGTTAATCATTAAGACTTGGGAATATTTAAACTTTAGAAGTGGGAGAGGTTCTTGTAAGTTAGACAAGAGGCCTAAGTTCCCCATTTTCAGATCAAGTGGTATTGGAGCTTATGTTTGGTTAACTCCACCTTCAAAGAAGGTTATATCAGAATGCTTGATTTACCAAGCAAAGATTGCTTGTTAAAAGACATGTTTGAACAACAAGAGGCTGATAGTATGCTTGTTTTGTAGACTGACTATTGTTTGAGTTTGCAGAGGTGAAGGGAAAGCTATTGATAGCTCAGTCTAGGAAGGACAAATAAGAAGAAGGGTTGAATGCATTCTTCTATCCCGAAGAACCTTAAGGAAATCCTTGGAGCACAATAGGTTTGTTGCAAAAGGTTGCTAAAATAAGCTCTTTATTAATCTTGTTTGAAGTTCTTTCTTCATTGGCATAACGACAATTTCTACAAGTGTATCCTTGAATTCCTCTTGCATCACAAGACTCTTTTATGAAGACATAAAGCAAGTCTTATTCATTATGACGGGCAAAGTGAGAGAAATGTATGAGGATGGATGCAAGAGCAGCATACTTAGAGAGCAGTTGAATTCCATGGAGGAAGAGAAGCAAATGCTTTCTGACAAATTGCAGGAAATGGAGAGACAACTTCATATTGCAAATATGAACCTGAAGAGGATGCATGACTTAGAGTCATAGCTCTTTGTTGCCCAGGAAGCCTTAGTCAAGTATCAGCTTGAAGAAGAGGTAAACCATTCCAGTTTGTCTTCAAATTCTTCTAAGAATGCTTATATTGGTTATTTTGAACAACATACTAGAGCCATAAGTTCCAAGCTAGTGTCCAAGATGGGCTATGAAGGAAAGGGCTTGGGAAAGCATGCACAAGGTATCGTTGAACCAATAATGGTTGAGGAAAGGCCTAAGTATTTGGGTCTTGGCTGCAGACAACCTTATGGAGAGAGTTTCAAAGCTACCATGAAGGCCATTAAAAAAGTCATAAGAAGGAACTTCATTTCATGTCCTCTACTTCATAAGTGTGAAGGTTGTATTCAAGAGGAATGCAATGGCTTGAAACATCATTTGTAGGATGCAGGTGTTCAAAAGCACACACTTGAACTATAGAGTAGTTAAAACTCTAACAACCTTGAAGAGATTAATGGTGTTCCAAAGGGAGTCACTTATTCATTTGTTTCATGTCCTCATGAAGGCAATAAAGGTGAAAGAGGTAGGTACAAATCTGGTTCTAATCATATTCCTTTTGATTTTGCAAAGCATGGTAAATTTCCACATAAGCATAGGAAAATAATTGCATGTTCCTTTTGTGGTTTGGATAAACATCATGTTTCTAGATGGTTGAAGAGAATGGCCACATATAGGAAAATTTTGAAGGAAAAGAAGAAAAAAGACAAAGGTCCATTAGACAAGGCAAATCATGTTGTCAAGAGAATGCACATGTGTTGCGCTTACTGCCATAAGCAAGGGCATCTTGCTAAAAGGTGTCGGACTTTAAATCCAACAATGCTTCCACAAAAGCCTAAGAAAGTGGAAAGGGAAGATGGCAGAAATGGAAATGAAGTTTCCATGGATGATGTGCTTCAGAATGATTCACATGTTGATGCTATTGTGTAGACAAAGGAAAAACCTTTGAACTGAATTGGTAAGAAATGGTTAGATTTCTTTTCCAATTGCATGTCTATTGATGCATCTATTTGCATTTCTTTTTTGATGAGATACAAGTTGCAGGTTTCTACCAAGATGGTGAATGGAAAAAGGTTGAGTAGTAGACTCACTTTGTTGCTGCAACATTATATGTCATTTTAGCTTCAAAAGTATAGTGTGCTTAAGTGAAAGTTGAAGGATGAAATGCATGCAGAAGCATGATGTACATGAACACAGGGATGTTGATGTTTTCCTTGTTTTGAATATGTATGTGTAATTAACTTGTAGGGTTGATTGCTTTGATGTAAACATGCATGTAAGGTTGACCTGAGGAAAAGTTGACTTGGTCTCCAAGTTGGAGATAATGATGAAGTGTTTCATCTTTTGAAAAGAGTCCTAATGGTCCTTTTCTACATGCTTGAATTCGAGGGTCATTTGTTTTAAAGGAATGTTTTGTGGGCTTGTTGTCTAGTCCATCATTTGTATGCAGATGTAAGACATGGATGTGTTCACAAGATGTGAAATCTGTTTCTTTTGTTGAAGCAGGAGTTTAAGACATCCAATTGTTGTTTGTATTTCTGTTGTTTCTAACAGTTGTTGTTGACAGCTTGTCAAATAGGTACAAATGAAAGTTTTGTGGAGCAGATGTACTTCACATTTGTTTGAGCCACCTTGAATCAATGATCAAGGTAGAGAAGTTCAAACTACCTTCTATAACCATTTCAGTAGGAGTTCTATAGGAAGGCAAGGAGGAAGACAATTCTTCCCAAGAAGACCAGCCCATCTAGAAGAGAAGTGGTCAAAAACTTTGGTTAAAGGCACTATGCAAGGAAAGTGTAGGGAGGCTGAAAGAAGAGGGTGAGTCACTCTCATTTACTGTTCAGATCAGTATATCAGTCTTTTGGAGACCAAAATTTCTTTTAGTGGGCAGGCATGATCCAAAATAAATTTTGGATAGACTCCTAAGTCTAAGTGTTCCTCAAAGAGGAAAATGAAAGACTAGGGAAGTTCCTGGAAATAGCCCCATTACAGAGATCATCTCATTCTGAATCTACTCCAAATTGAATGGGAAAAAATGGATGTAGGATGTAAAAGTTATGGCAGAAAGAAGATGCCCTTGGTTCTTTGGAAAAAGGGGCAAATCTTCAAAAAAAACAATGGCCTAAAGGGCTTTATGAAGAAAAATTGCATCGGAGAAGGTCCAAGGTAGATTTAAGTGGAAAGGGGAAGCACCCCTGATTGTTGATCCCTGACATATTGGGTCGGAGGCAGGCCTGCACATATAACATGAGGTAAAGACCCTCGAGCCAATGCAATAGGCCGATCGCCAAAATCGGCAGATCGGCATCGGAAACGGCATTGGGCTGGAAGTGGGACCCCGGTCGAGTGATGTTGTGATCATCGAAGTTGGTGGATCGGCATCGGCATAAACCCTGCCATATGGAAAGACCCCGGGTCCATGTGATACACAATTGCAATCTATCACTTCAAAATATCGCGTCAGAGTAATGCGATAGAGTGGGCCATATAGACATATGCATTGATGCAATGTGATCGAACCCAAAAAGGTTTGTAAATGCCATTTCATAATGTTTCAAGTCTGATATGAGCTACTTTTCGAGATTTTCTTTGTATTTGGGATTTTTAAGAGTGAACCAAAATACAAAGGAACCCATGCCTATGTGACTTGTGATAGTGACTTAAAGGCAGACCCAATGGAATATAAGGTGGAATTCATAATATTTAAAGTTCGATAAACAACAAAATGATGAATTTTCCCATGTTTTTAATGTTTTTATCTGTGTAAACAGAGAACGCTATTTTTAGGGATTTCAAAGGCCCGGAGGTCCCTTTTGTTGCAAAACAAGTGGCCACCATCTGTGAAGGCATTTGGCAATGATTGCTAATGCTTAGAGGGGGATTCAAATGGACAGAGGTCGGGAGCCAGTGAGCTTGAGAAGGGGAAACGAACAGACAGTGCCAATTGGCTTTAAAGACATAGATTGATAGAGAAAAAAAAGGGCAGTGCTGAGACAGAGGTGCAGAAAGCAAAGCCAAAGTAGGAAGCTAAGGTGAACCAGAGAAAAAAGAGCGCAATTGAGAGTAGGAGCATAGAAATAAAAAGGAAGAGAAAAAAGGAGGTCGAGGGAGAAAAAGCGAATGTGCAGAGCAGCTAAGGGAGTCACCTGGAGGTCAAGTGAAAAGCTAGAGAGCTGTAAATTATAGAGAGCCAAAGAAGCTAGATCTAGAGCCAGAGCTAAGAGCCAGAGCCAGAGCCAAGAGAGAGAAAGTTGAGAGCTTCAAGATCTAGGGATAAAATGGTGTCTAAATCCATTATTTATGTGTAAAAATGTGGATTTGAGCCAAGATCTTGTAAAAATGACTTTGCCATCATCCCAGAGAGCCTAGTTGAGTTGACTAGAGCTCACGAAGATGTAGCCCAAGAGTTTTGGGTGAACTCCTAATTAATATTGTTTTTATGTGTAATTTCTTGTTGCTGCATTGTATATGTTGCTTTAGTTACTGTTATATGTATTTATATATCAGTTTAAGCACATTAAATTACAACACATAAATAGTTTCAATAATACACCTTCGATTCAAGCACATATTTAATTCCACATAGGTTAATCATTAAGACTTGGGAATATTTAAGCTTTGGAAGTGGGAGAGGTTCTTATAAGTTAGATAAGAAGCCTAAGTGCCCCAATTTCAGATCACCATGTATGGGTATTCAGAAGTATGGATGTTGTTGTGCGTGCACATGTGATCCCATCTATTCGGACACTGACCTAGGTGAAGACAAAGGCACAGGTCCAATTGGAGCTTGATTCGTACTTTGATGAGTTGACTCATGTAGCCACCAGCCCAGACTTGGTGATCAGTGTAGACACCATGCATCAATATGTTGTGGGTCCGGCCACACTCAAGACAACTATGCGTATGCTAATAAATGAGTTGGACAAGGGAGCTTGAGTAGTGTACTAGATGCTATGGAGGTAAGAGTTTATTTCTAGAATGATGCCACCTTAGAGTACTCAGACACCATCGTAGACTACCTATGTTGACATCACTTCACTACTGTCAACCACCATGATGATTTCGAAGATCTCATCTTCCCACAGTTGTCCAAGTCATAGTGATATCTTGCATGGCTTTCTCAAGCCTATTTTGTCTTACATGGGTACATGTGCAGATTGTATGTGATGTCTTGTAAGGTGTATGTCCAAGCGTCGGTAGTTGGATGTAACAGTCATAGAGTAGATGAAGAGTCATGAGGATAGGTGAATAGTCATGAAGGGGAATGACAAGGGCCACCCCACACTTTCCTATAAATAGTTTGTCATAACTCATTGTAAAGACATTTGGTCAGCCAAGCTTCCAATATGAGTATCTTAGGGAAAGCTTAGATAGTATTGTAATGAGCCTTGGTTTCTCCATTGTGTAGAGCTAGTATATCTTTTTGGAGGAGTAGGCAGAAATGATTGTAATGTTCCACTATTGGAACTAGTGGTTGATCATGGTTGTATTGCATGACTGGAACTTACACTTCTTAATGTAACAAAGCTAGCATGTTCCATGCATATGTCGTATTATATTTCAACTATCCTGTTTACTCTAAATGGTATATGTATCTATTTTCTTATGCATGCATGTGTAGCTATTTTCTATATATGTATGTATAAATCTTAGTGAAATGTGTTGTTGGTTTGACCATCACTTTGGATTTCTAGCTCACTTGCCTTCTAGTTGGTGATGCATCTTAGCTCGTGTGTTCCCTTCTTAACTTCATTATTTCATAGGTTTCTAGGGGGCACACTCACCTCACCCGCCATGTGTTAGAACCACTCATGCACTTTCCTTGACTTATTGCATATGTCACACCCTTGCTACAAACAGGGACATATTACATGCCTCTGTGAGAAACCATGGTCAAGGTGATACTATATTGCCCACTGTTGGGACTCCTACACCAAACAGTTTGAGGTCTAGTTAGGACTTCTTATCGGGGAGATCCCCTGACATGTTGGCAGGTCCAACACTATCAACAATGCCCAAATAAGAAAATAATTTAGTTTATAAACTTCTATGGAATATTGAATCTCTATCACTTATAATAATCTTTAGTATTCCATGCAAGTTTTGAATTTCTTCCATAAGTGATTGTCCTACCATAGTTTATTTAAAATGATGATAAGGAGAGCAAAAATGGGTATGTTTCATGATTTCATCTACTACAACCATGATGAAACCATTTCCTTTATACTTACATAAAACTTTAATAAAATCTATTGAAACTTCTTCCCAATCTTGTCTTTGTATGACTAATGGTTATGTAAAACCCTCCTCCCACATTTACCCAAGCTAACAGGTCCAATGGGGTAAACATGTGACGAAGAGTTACTGTGATATGATTCAACTCCCCAAGTGCAAACCAAAACCAAACTAACCTTCCTTAGCAGCTACAGGAATCGAAGAGGCTAACCAACCACTCCAAGTTCCCAATCCCTGAGTTAAGCTACCTTTTTCTTGAACTAGACCCTAGTCGCTCACATCACAAGCTCTCCATGAGACTGGAAGCCTCTAGTCGCTCACACAACAAGGAATCCATGCAAATGCTGTCAATTTCAAGAACTTCTATGACAATGACCCCAAAATTTGAGCCACATTTTTAGGGCTAGGACATAGGCCTCTGCCCAGAACTTGATGAAATTCTCATAAATGATAAATAACAAGAAGACAAGTAAAAAATTGAACAATGTCCTCACCTAACTCATCCTACCCATGACAGGAATTTCATCAAACATATCATGAACATGTAATGTACAGGTCATAAAAACACATATGAACACAAGGACCTCATACTTATCTGATAATTTTTAGGAAGGTCTTATGCCCTCTCATATTCACTGAGTTATCATATATTAGGTAATATATTCATTACAGTTTCATTTACTAATCAAAACGTGATGAGAGACATAACCAATGTTTGTCATAAACCATGCCTATAACCAACATATAACTAGCAGAATAAAAATGATAGAATAACCATTAAAAACACATAGTAACAAGTACATTTACATATTAAACAAAAGAGTAAAGAGTTATTATTAATATATGCAAAATACAACCAAGTCAGGGACTTCCAGGTACAACCTGACCATAGATTCAACTAAATTAAATATTTATTTCAGTCAATCATCCCCGTGCCATAGTCGAAGCATGGATGTGGGACATAACAAAACTGCCCAGAGCTTTCTCAGGCTTTCTTCTATATCCTGCCAATACCGATCAAGGATCCATAGGCTTGAAACCCTCATCTGTACAATTAGGCTTTACTGCAATCCTTCCAAGGGATTCCTAGGCCCAAACAAGAAACATACACTATTAGGCTTTAATGCAATCCCATCATATACCAGTCCAGGGATCACTATGCGTATACAAGCATGGATGCCTCTAGACCTCTCGACCTAAACTGTGAGGAATTTTTCCATCTCCACCCTCTAGGTTTTACCATATCTGCCTCCATTCATGGGTCAATGTTATGAAACCAGCTCACAAAAAGATAAGAAAGATAGATCAATGCCTTAGAAGTAAGCCTCTTTGAGGGGGAAACCTCCTTTACATTACACAAATGAACAATTATTGGATGATACAAATGACAAGACCTCCTTTTTATATATAGGAGTCTAAGGGGTCATAATATAATCAGAGCCGACATAACAATAATAATGTAAGCACACAGCAATAACAATTGTGGGCTTCTATGGGGCACAATAATAACAATATGGGGACTACATGGACACAACAATATAATAAGGGGGTTACATTAATAACCATAAGGGGTTACACTAGTAGTATAGGGACCTAACATGCCCCTCTCCTTCAAAAAGTGTTGTCGTCAACGCTTGAGTAGTTCTGGATGCTTCTGTATAAAATTTTCATCCTCCAACGTGGCACCTTCAGTGGGTAAATTCTTCTACTGGATGAGATACTCTGAAGTTGATCGATTTCATATCTGTCGGGTTCTTGTTTGTGTGATTTCTTCAGGTTCCAATATGGTTTTTCCTTCCTCATCAATTTTCAACAATATTGTTTGAACTGGGAGCTTCTCACCTATCACCTTCTTTAAGCATGAAACATGGAAAACTGGTTGCACTCTAGAAGTTGCAGGAAGCTCCAATTTGTATGACATAGTACCAATCATTTGTAACACCTTGTACAAACAATAATACTTGGTGATAATTTATTATCCTTCTTATCTTGCTTGAGGGAAATTTGTTTGTATGGATGTAGTTTTATAAATACCTAGTCACCTACATCAAAACTTCTTTCACTACAATGTTTATTTATCCATTGTTACATTCTATTCTTCACCAAAGTGGGGTTGTCCTTTAAAAGTTGGGTAACTTGTTGTTGATGCTCGATGTGATCTTTCACTACTTGAACCTTTTTCTTCTTGATATGTCCTTTTATCTTGAGTGTTTGAGGAGTGGTAGTTTCTGCCAATACATTACAAGAGATGGTCAGATTCATTTCTTGATGCTCGATGTGATCTTTCACTTCTTGAAACTTTTTCTTCTTCATATGTCCTTCTACCTTGAGAGTTCGAGGAGTGGTAATTCTTGCCAATTCTTTACAAGATATGGTTGGATTAATTTATTCTTTCTTTGTGGTTGGTTCCTTGTGTATATCCTCTTCTTTTGATGTTTCTTAATCATTTTCTTCATCCTCTTCACAATTTAAGTAAAATAATTTCTTCTTAGCACACTTATGACCTTTAGTGTATTTCCTATCACAAATGTAACAAAGCCCGTTTTCTCTTTTTTCTTCCATTTTTTTTGGTGTAAACCTTGTAGGTTGTGGAAGGCTAGGAGAAAAACACCTCCATATTTATAGTTGCGAATGGTAGGATTCCTTATTTCCATAATTCCTCTTTCAATTTTTCTTTCTGACCTGAATGTCTTCTCTAATGAATCAAGTTCCTAAAGACAAACCTCATGTAGAATGTTATCATTTAAAGTCCCTATGAAGACATCAATCCTTTACTTCTCTAGAATATCATTTGCCCTAATATTCAATTTTTGGAAGTCTTCAATGTGCTCTTCCATTGAACCCTTTTGTTTGAGATTTATCAATTGGCTAAAGAAGGTGTTGCTCTTTGTATCCTCATAATATGCTATCATTTCCTCTGTGAAAATTGACCAAGTGACAAGTGGTTTACGAGAACAAAGTACTTTATACCATAAAGATTGATTCAATTTTAAATATAAAGATGCAATACATACCTTTTGTAATAGTTTCATCTCATATATATGAAAATATTGCTCCATCTATAGTATCCAATTTACTAGATCCTTGCCATCAAACTTCCTCATATTGCGTTTTCTTTATTTTAGGAGCTCTATCTTGAAATGATTGTAGCTATGTAATTTTAGATCTTTAAGTTCTGCAATTTTGGCCTATGATAGCCCTCTGAGTCCTCCTTCTAACCCCGCAAGTCTAATCGCAATTGGATTCCCTAAGAAGGAGTTATGCATAATCTCCCGCGATGACCCAATTATAGACTACTTTAGTAGAGAAAACTTGTACGATGTGCCACGTGTCACTATTTCAACCTTAGGTTCTGAAAATGATACCCAACAAACCACAGTCTGTCTGTGTTCTGTCACATTTTACGAAATTTGATTCAGATGCTTTGAGAAAGAGTTATGATGATTTTCCCAAGGCTAGTTGTTTGAGACGTAATTCAAGATCAAGTAGAAACCCTAAATGTATTAGATTGTATCTCTGAAAATATAGTAAAACAAGATTTGAACTTTGGACCTGAGCTTCACCACAATTTTGGCTCAAATGGTTTTTAATTTGGGAATCCACGACTTTGTAGAAAACAAATTATAGCAAAAATTCCACAATGACTTGTTTGAGATGGAATTCTGGAGCTTGCAAAATCCCTAATGTCCTAATATCATATCTACAAAATTATAGTGAGACACGATATGAAATTTAGACCCAATGTTCAGAAAGATTTCCTCTCGAACAGGTTTTTGTTTTATCTTTTGAAACACCGTAGAAAAAAGTTATAGCGAAAATTCTACGAAGACCTGTTTGGATCAGTGAAACCCTAGAATCCAAAGCTCTGGAACCAAATGTTATGAAACCATCTCATAAAAATATAGAAAAGATTGATCAACACCTTATAAATAAGCCTCTTCAAGGGGGAAACCTCATTTACATTACACAAATGAACGATTCTTGGATGATACAAATGACAAGAGTTATTTTCTATATATAGGAGTCTAAGGGGTCATAATATAATCAGGGACATCATAACAATAATAATTTAAGGGCATAACAATAATAATAGTGGGCTTCTATGGGGCATAATGATAACAATATGGGGACTACATGGGCACAACAACATAATAAGGGGGTTGCACTAATAACCATAAGGGGTTACACTAGTAGTATAGGGACCTAACAGTCAAGGAATCCTAGGCCGAACATGGGTACCTGCAACCAGGCTTTACCAGAATCCCACCTTTACCCATCCATGGATTCCTAGGCCTTGCGATTTTTCCTAAGACAACCTCACTCAGTTTCAAAACCATTTGACAATCCAGCTCAATAAGGTAAGAGAACCCCATCACACCATGGCTATCTGGAAATGTAAAAGCAAGGTTAAAAGCCAATGTCATACTTGAAAAACCCATGCCAATGACAATAGGACAACAAAAAACACACATGTACATACCATGCATGTGAAAAATGATGGCTTAGACAATGGAGTCTCAGTAAAATATCAACACATACATAAAATTCACACAACAAATACAATCCAAACTGAGAACAATTCATTAAAAATCAAAATATTTACAATACGAAATCTTGGCCTAATAATTGGCCACTTACTCCTGAGTCTCTTTCACTTACATGCCTCATGAGATCACCTCGATTTATACAAGTGGATTTGAACCTAATGTATGTTCTAGATCATAAACAAACTCCCACAATATCTCTCATGATCCATAAAAACTATAACATATTCCATTATATCTAGATGAGATCTAACTAACCCTCAAATATCTCAACTCTTATAAAATACTCTCGAAATTTATTCTGATTATAATAATTCTCATTTTATCTTAAAACTATAGGAAAAATACATTAAATAATTAAATCCTAACTTAGAGAACTAACTCCTTTAGTAAACATGATACCCTAGGTTAGATTCTCTTGCATCAGACTCCCCGAGTAAAAGAAAAATCAAGGTGTCCCAACCATATATCTTCATAAGCTGATAAAACACCTCCTGGATCCCAAACTTTCACTTGTAGTAAATCAGTTGATCTATCATGTTGTTGTAGTTTTATGGTTTTCTTATCTCATATTACAAGCTTCCCAACTCTATTTTGTAATCTTCCTCCCTCTTTACTAATGTAGGTTTTCTGAGTTATTAGTATTATGTTGTCATCCTTCCTTTTTCTTTGTTCAATAAACATCTTCTAAGACTTTTCCAACATCAGCTTCCTCATTTCTTCAATTTCAATATCTAACTTGTCTTCTAGCTTTTGTGCATTATTGTTTCTTTGATGAACTTTGTTGTTGTTGTAATCCACCATAATTTCATTTATTTCATACTTTGGCTTTGGGTCATTCTTCTAGGAAATTTAGTTCTACTACAATATCTCTCATGTTGACATTTGACCCCTTTATTCGATCATCATTTTCCATTTCATCACCCACTTCTATTATTTGTCCATGTTTAATGTCCTTAGGCTTCATTTCTTTATCAATTTGTTGTTCATCATTACTGCACACAAAGTTAATAATCTGTTCAATATTGACAACACAGCTTGCATCCACACACCAATTATTACATTTAAAACCAACATAAGTGTTATCCTCCATCGAAGATTCGGTCATCCTATGCGGATCTTTTAAAAAAAACTTTGGTGCAATATGTGGGAATTGAACCCATGTTCATATCAACAAACTTCATTTTAGCATCATCATTGTCCTCACCAAGCATTGTTCCTTGTTCTGGTTCACAAATGCATACATTCATCTCAGTTACCTAGAGTTTTTTCACTTCCCTTAACAAAACATTCCACTTGTGCTTCCATCTTCTTGTAATTAACTTCTTGATTTGCCATCTAGTTGTCATCTTCATTATTCATCCATTTTTATGACTCTGTAGAAACTCCATTAGGACGTCAATCTGTGCCTTCAACTCAATGATTTTTTTCTTGAACTCTTCATCATTTACACCAACTACTATGACATTGTTGTGGATTTTCTTTGAATTTTGCAACTCACTATTCATATTCATTTTCATCTACTTCTTCCCTTGCATAAACTACAAACTACTGTAATATCCCTTCAAATTGTTTTTATAATAAATTGACCAGACTGTAGATGTTGGTCTCTACCAATCATGCACCCAATTACAATTAACGACTCAAACTTAAAGGCACTTTTGACTTGAATTATGACTCTAATTTTCATTTTGACTCCATACTTCAAATTTGACATCAACTTTTTACACCAATGAACCTTAAATGTCTGGTACAATTGAGAAAGCACCCTTATTATTACAAACATTTCTTAAACTCTCAACTCATCCACTTATCACTTCAAAAACCTTTACCAAAACAAATTGCTTATTACTCTAAATATAAAAAAAAAAAACAACTTTATTACCCCGAATATTATCATTCCATTATCACTCCAAAATATTAGAAATTAACAAACATACCTTATATCTCCAATAACATTATCACTGTAAATATTACAAATTTTAAAAAACACTTTTCGTAATCAGCCTTATCTCTCAAAGACTTTATTTCATGACCACTTTTTTTTCTTCTTTTTGGAAATGCTTTTATATACAACCCACAAAATAACTTTATGTAGTCACTTAAAAAGTGAATTGGCATTTCGACATTTAAAATAATGTTGATTTTCCACTCCACTCATTATCTGTCATAGATTAAAATAATGTGTAATCCCTTTATAATTTAAAATAATCCTTTATAAATCAAATGGGATAGGTATGAGTTTGATTTTTAAAATGTCATTGATGTATGCATAACAACATGTAACCATAATCATGTCTATTCATTTATGTCATTTCTTCCGTGACCGGATACCATTATTATGTATTAATAAATAGGAGAGCATACGGTGACTCAATAAGGGTTTCGACAGCAGGAAACAATGGTTCGATGGAAAGAGCCTCAACGGTGATAGTAGATTTCAAAGTAACATAGCTTTGAGTAAATCTCCACCAAAGTGCTACATGAAGCACAATATATTAATCATACCAAACTCGGTGTTCGACACGGACCTTGAACACATAACCTTGACCACAGGCTCCCAATTAATGCAACAAATTTTCACGATATCAATTCCTTGACTTATCATTGTCTCTTTCTCGGCTTGTTACAGGCTCTTTATACGCTCAGCTTCACATAGGCTTCAACAGCTCCTCTTCAACGCTCTGGCATTTTTCAATTACATTGATAAAGTCACACTTAAAGGTTAAAGATTTTTCTATGCACATATTTTCCAAAAATCTCTGTGCTCCTCGCAGATTTCGATTGCCCAGAATACTAATGCAGGTTACACGGCTCTTCAATAAACAACACACTCCACTTCAAGCGAGGCTTATACTCTCCACATCGCACTATGTTTCAGGATGCTCCATTCATACTCCACACACTTACAACTCTTCACAGTCTAACGCACGAATGGTCACATCCAATATATGCTCAACACTCAACAGGAAATTGATGATACAACATCCTACAAGGTTGGGCTCGTTTATACTTGTATCTCCAACGTTCACACTACTGTGTCTCCACACAAGTATGTTTGGGTGTGCACACTCTTTCGATTTTACAGTTGCAACTATCTTCAACGTAATCAATCTTCGCATGAACAAAAGTCAGCCCACAGATTCAACATTCAATCACACGTCCCTTCACGCCGGGAAAAAATTAATTCTGACACATTCTCTCATGATTTTGGGCACTTCGTGAGGAGTCATACTCAAGGCTTCGATACCAAATTGATGGCACGGCACAGATAATGGAGACCGAGTAAAATATCAACACATGCATAAAATTCACGCAACAAATACAATCCAAACTCAGAACAGTTCATTAGAAATCAAAGTATTTACAACAAGAAATATTGACCTAATAATTGGCCACTCACTTGTCACTCTCTTTCACTTACATGTCTTATGGGCTCACTTAGATTTATACAAGTGGATCTGAACCTAATAATTGGCCACTGACTTGTCACTCTCTTTCACTTACATGTCTTATGGGCTCACTTAGATTTATACAAGTGGATTTGAACCCAAAGTAGGTTCCAAATCCTAGACAAACTTCCACAATATCTTTTGTGATCGATAAAAACTCTCACATAATCCTTTATCTCTAGACTAGACCTAACTAACCCTCAAATATCTCAACTCTTCCAAAATACCCTCAAGTTTTTTTTCTAATTACAATAATTCTCATTTTATCTTAAACCTCTAGGAAAAACACATTAAATAATTAAATCCTAACTTAGGCAACTAACTTGTTTAGTAAACATGATACCCTAGGTTAGATGCTCTTGCATCTAGCAAGGAAATCATATACGCAACTTGATACCTGCAAGTAATCCTGTTGTAGCCACTTGATACCGCTCTTCCTTGCTTGATCTTTGCTTCCCTCTCCTTTCCTATCCTTCCTTTACCTTCCTTCCTCCAATTCTAGAGTGCTCCTAGAATGATTTAAGTGTGCAAGAGTATAAGAGAGTACAGAGAGTAGAGACAATAAAGAGAGAGCTCCAAAACTGGATGGACAAAAGTTTTTGAATTGATCCTTAGAAGCTTTTTTATTAGTGAGACCTCTATTTTATTCAATTTCCATTATTTTTCATTCATTTTTCTCCTCACATGCAACTTCTGACCTTTCGCCTTCCTTTTATTTTAGTTTCCATTATTTTCATAAATAAAATGGCAATTAATGTCTCTTTCCTTCTCAAAGCCTTTGTCATTGCCTTTGTCAATTTCCTTTAGCCATAATAAACCAAATGAACACTCACTCGGATTTTTTTCCCAACATTTAACTTGGAATAAATGTCCCATGACCCTGGCATTATTTTTCATTTATTAATTGCATTACATGGTTTTCTAACCCAGGGTTGTTACAAACCCCTCCCCTTTAGGGGAACACCATCCTCGGTGTTTTATGACACCTAGAACTAGGAAACCATTGAAAATAAAAATATACTTCCCATGGAGATTTATAACTTAGCTCAATTCAGTATTTACAATGAATAACCTGCTGAAAATCAAACTAACATGACAAACATAACAACATGACACCCATACTGCTTATTGAAGATTTATAGCATAGCTCATAGGTGTATTTACATTCATATACGTATTCCAAAACTACTTTACCTCCACTGGAAAACAATGGAGGATACATAGCCCGCATCTGATCAACCATCTACCATGTAGCTTCATCAGGCCCAAAGTGGTTCGATTGCACTTTAACCTACTAGATTACCTGGTTTTGGAGCATGAGCATATTTCCCTACAAAATGCACTAAAGTTTTGGCTATAATTATCCTTATGGGTCCACCTGCAATACATACCAATCAATAACATGGTCAAAATCCTTTATATGTCTTTTAAGCAATGAAACATGGAAAACATTGTGGACTTTCATTGTCAGAGGCAGTGCAAGTTTGCAGGCCACTCATCCAATCCTGTTAAGGATCTTGAAAATCTCGCAATACCGAGGTACCAGCTTCACACAAGACCCAATCCTTAAGGAGCCCTTCTTGGGCTTGATGTGCAAGTACACATGTTCTCCAACATAAAATTCCTTAAACAACTAGTGTTGATTTGCATAAATTTTTCCCCTATCATGTGTTGCCTTTAAGTTCTTCTCGATAACTTTCATTTCTTATTCCATCTCTAGCAACATGTCTGGTCGTATCAAAACCTTTTTCACTGGATTAATATAATTGATGGGAGTATTACAACTCCATCCACAGAGTGCCTCAAGTAGACTCATCCTCAGTGACTGTTGATACCCACTGTTGTAAGAAAACTTAACCAGTGGAAGATACTCTTCCTACTTCTATTGTTGATGCATCACATACAACCTCAACATGTCCTCCAGTCTCATGTTGACCTTCTCTTTCTATCCATTTTTTTGTGGATGATAAGTTACGCCGAAGGCCAACTTTATCCCCAAACCTACAAATAACTCCTTCCGAAACTTGGAAGTGACCTTAGCATCTTTGCTTAAGACAATCTTCTTCGTAACACATGCAATCTCACTATATTTTTGATGAAAACCTATGCTACATCACTAGCTGAATATGTAGACTTCACCAGAGTGAAGTGTGCTACCTTTGTCAACATATCCACCACAACCATAATAGATTATGTTGTTTAGATGTCCTCAACAAAAATATAATGAAATCAATGGAAATGACCTCTCACTTCCACTCTGGAATCAAAATCAGATGTAGAAAACCACCTCGATGGTTGCATTATACTTTTACCTATTTGATAATATAAACATTTAGCCACAAAATCTACCATTTCCTTCTTCAGATTCACCCAATAGTAGAACTTCTTCACCATTGTTAATGTCTTCTAATATCTTGAGTGACTTGAATATGACTTAGCATGAAATTCCCTCAAGATAATCTTCTTGCGCTCATTGTTTTCTGACACATAGATCCTATTCCTAAACCTAATCAAATCATCTACTCTGAGACGATAGTCCACATCCTGATCACGTGTATCTTGTTGTAACTTGTGCCTAAGCTCCTTATACTTGTCATCCTACTGACCTACTTGTAACATCGAATTCTGTAAAGCCATCCCATATGAACCCATAACTTCTATGTGATTTACCTGTACTCTTTTATTAAGAGCATCTAGAATGCTATTTTCCTTCCCCTTAATGTACCTGATCTTGAAATAAAACTTGCTAATCATGTCAAACCATGTAGCTTTCCTCACACTTAGATTCAGTTGATTAAACAAGTATCTCAATCCAATATGATCACTCATTAGTACAAATCTCCTACCAAGAAGATAATGCCTCCACATCTTCAATACATGGATGATCACTGTCAACTCAAGATCACGTGTAACATAATTTTTCCCGTGCGCATTCAAATTCCTTGATTCATAACATAGCACTTGTCCCTCCTCAATTAGGACACCACCAAGCCCTCTCTTGGAGGAACCTATACACACCACAAACTCTTTATATGAGTATGCAATCTTGAGAACTGGAGAGTTTGTCAACAACTTCTTCAAATGCTCAAAATTTGATGCACATTCCACAATCCATTCAAATTTTCCCCCCTTTCACTGAAATGATGTGATAGAATATTCAATCCCTGAGAAGTTTCTAATGAACCTCTTGTAGTAATATGCTAAACCCATAAATGACCTTACCTCATCCACATTCCTAGGATATTTCCATTCCATGATATCTCTTATCTTTTCCAAATCCATTGCTATGCCTTCCCTGGAAACAATATGTCCCACGTAATGCACCTCTATCTGAAAGAAAATGCATTTACTAAGCTTGGCATAAAACTGATGCTCTCTTAGAAATATTAACACACCTACTAAGTGTTCAGAATGCTATTCCTCATTCTTAGAATATCAATATACCATCATTGAATACAATAAAAAACTTGTCCACATAAGGACACAACACACCATTCATCAAGCACATAAAAGTAGTTGGAGCATTAGTTAGACAAAAAGGAACTACAACAAACTCATAATGCCCATGCTTGGTCTAGAAAGAAGTGTTGTAGATGTCCTCTTATTTAATGCATACCTGATGGTATCATGATATCAAATTAATCTTTGAGAACACCACTGCTCCCTTCAACTGGTCAAATGGATCATCAATCCTCAGAAACAGATACATATTCTTAATGGTTACCTTTCTTAACTTCCTATAATCAATGTAGAGTCTAAGAGTGTCATCTTTCTTCTTCACAAACAATACTGGTGCACCCCAAGGTGATACACCTAATGTTTCTCTTGTTAATAATTCCCTTCAACTGTAATTTCAATTCCATTAACTCTAGTGTGATCATCTTGTAAGGTGCCTTTGATGTTGGTGCTGCCCTTATTACTAACTTAATAGTAAGGTCCACTTCCCTGTAAGGTGGAAACTCTGAAATATCTGCGGTAAATGCATCTTAAAACCATTGTAGAAATGGATACCTCTTCAAAACTTCTACATCCTCAACATCCTTACCTTTATCACTGGTATGCACTGCAAATAACACACACACTTTCTTGAATACGCTTGGCTTGCATAGCTATAACCATCCTCACTGATGTAGCCTTCCTCTTATCCTGCAAGATTCTCTGTTCTCCATTGTCATCTAAACATTCAATAGCCTTGTCATAGCAATCTACTTTGGTCCTTTTAAGGTACAACAAATTCATTGCCAAAAGCATACTATATGACCCCAAGGGAAGCACATTCAAATATGTTGATGTAGGAATACCATTCAAATCAAATGCACAAGATCTTACCCAATGATGAACTCTTCTCTCTGTACCTATAGCCAAATACACTAACCAATATTATGCATGTACTTATTTATTCAAACCACACTTATCCACTAGGTCTCATTAGTAGAACTATAGTTAGATCTAGGGTCAATCAAAATAGAAACAACTTGATCACAAATCTTACATTCCATCTCGATAATATATGCCTAGTGATTTGCATACCTATTATCTAATGTTTCACATATCAGTGGGATGCTTTGCCTAACATCCCTAATTGTCTGCGCTTCCTGTGCACTGTAGATCTTAGGCCTACCACCCTGATTCTGTAGACAATCCTTCTTGAGATGCTCCTTACCACATGTCCAACAATGCAACTGTCTCCTACCATCACCTCTATTTCACTGTTCTCCAAGCCAAGTTCCATTAAAATTCTTGTAAGGTGCACAATTTTCTTTCTGACCTGCATCCTGAGGTCTTGTTCACTTCGATGGTCAATTTCCCTTACATTTGTATTTCCCATTCCAACCTTACTGCTATTTTGTCTTATACTTTGATTGCTCATAAAAATTATTGAACTTTCCAACGACCTCTTCAAGTGACCAAGGCTCATCATACTCAATCCAATCTTTAAATGCTAATGGTAATCCATTGATAAATCTCTAAACATTTTCTTTCTCGTCCTTAAGATATGGTACATACCTCAACAACTCTAGGAACTTAGTCATATGCTCCTCATCTATCATCGACCCCATCTTTACCAAATAGAATTCCTAGGAGTTACTATCATAGTACCTCTCTAAGAAATATTTATTCCTGAAGAGTCTCTTGAATTCATGCCAACTCAACTCTTATTTCCTGATGTCTCTAACCCACTTCACATCTTCCTACCAGATGTCTAATTTCTCTTTGAGGCTAAAGATAGATATTCTAGCCTTCATATTATCGATGTAATCATGCAACTTGAAGAAATTATTCATCCCAAGTAACCATGCATCTACATCTAGTGACTTCTTCAAATCTCCATCAAAGGTATGCGTCTTTTCTTTGTTGAACTCATCTGGAAAATATCCTCTATAACTCCTCCTATAAGGATGATAACAACTGTGACCATGGTACTTATTAGAATTCGAACTAGAATAGAACTTGTGTCTATCACCTCTCCTATCTAGCGTATCCAAGAGCCTACCATTTATGATCTTGTCATCCCTCTCCGACTTGTGCCTACCATGAGACCTACTACCATATGCTCCATTTGTTTTTTGCTCCTATCCATGACTGATCCTAAGTGGTCCCTGACTCTGCAAGTTTGACAATTTCTGAAGGATAATTTCATTAACCTCTACTTGTTTCTCCCATGCCTAAATGATTTTTTCATTATGTTCTTTGCAACTCCCCGTTTCTACCTTCAAACTTCTCAATGTGTCTATTATGTTAGGTGAGTAACCATCACCATGTTGCTCATTTGATCTATAGGGAGAATCTTGGGAACTGTAGTCTACCATATTGTTATTCATATTTTTTCTTCTCCCTGCAAGTATACCATGTCAAGTAAACCAAAATATAAACATAAGCAACATACTTCAGTATAGTTTAAGGGAGGATATCTCATTTGCAAGATCAACCAAATTAGCATAATACATGTACAAACATAATCATAACAGTATATAAACATCATCACAATCATCATCTAGTTATCATGCATGACCATACCAGCCGCGTACCATGACACCATGCACAACAACTATAACCATGAAAATGCATGTATATATCCACATAGACAATAAACATGCACAAAAAAAGAGTATTCAACTGACATGCATTCACAACAACACATCTCAACAACAACACCTTAAACTTCTATATGATAACACAACTGCAACAATGAACATCACCATGCATACACGTCAAGGACATATACAACCTACATGCATATATGACAAATACATTCCTCCCATCCAGTCCAAGGGGTGAACCATGCTCTAATACCACTCTATAAAACCCTCCTCCCACATTTACCCAAGCTAATTGGCCCCTCGGGGTAAACATATGAGGAATCGTTACTATTATATGATTCAACTCCCCATGTTTAATTAAGAAAGTGGAATCGGCAAATGAAAACCAAATTGACCTTCCTTAGGAGGTACAAGAACCCTAGAGGCTAACCAAGCACTCTAGGTGCCCAACCCTTGAGTTAACTTGCCTTTTGATTGAACTAGACCCCAATTTCTCCCATGGCAATTTCTCCATATGACTTAAAGCCTCTATTCACTCTCACAACAAGGCCTCCATGTGACTGCAACCTTTTTCAAGAAGTTCTGTGCCAGGGACCCTAAAAGTTGAGCCATGTTTTCAGGGCTAGGACTCAGGCCTCCTTCCAGAACTTGACGAAATTATCAGAAATGATAAATAACAAGAAGCCAAGGCCCCTAATGCAAAACTTAAACAAGGACCTAACCTAACTCATCCTCACCATGATAGGAATTTCGTCAAACACATCATGAACATATAATGTATAGGTCATAAAAACACATCTGAACATAGGGACCTCATACTTATCTAAGAATTGTCAAGAAGGTTTGATGCCCTCTCACATTAGCTACATTATCATATATTAACTCATTTATTAATTAACATTTCTTTTACTAATCAAAACATGATGAGATCCATAACTAAAGTTTTTCATAAACCATACTTATAACCAACATATGACCAGTAGAATAACAATGGTATAATATCCATTAAAGCCACATAATAACAAGTACATTTACACATAGAAGACAAGACGAAATAGATCTTATTAACATAAGAAAAATACAATCAAGTTAGGGACTTCTATGTACCAATGGACCATAGATTGGGCAAAACTAAATCTTTCTTTCATCAATCACTCCCATGCCATATTCGAAGCATGAATGTGGGACTCACAACAAAACCGACCAGAGCTTCCTCAATCTTAATTGTATATCCCACCAATACCAGTCAAGGATTCCTAGACCCAAAACATTCATCTATATAACCAAGATTTACCACAATCTTTCCAAGGGATTGCTAGGCCCAAATAAGAAACATACCCTACCAGGATTTACAACAATCCCACCATATACCAGTCAAGTGATCACTAGGCCTATACAAGCATGGATTACTCTAGATCTCTCCACCTAGACCATGAGGAATTTGTCGGCTTCCACCCTCTATGCTTTACTGTATATTTCACCATTTATTAATCAAGGATTTCTAGCCCCCCACAACCAGTTATCCATAACCAGGCTTTACTGCAATCCCACCTTTAGTGGTCCACGGGGTCCTAGGCCTTGTGATTTTTCTTGAGATGACCCCACTCAATTTTGAAACCATCTGACAATCTGGCACAACTAAGTAAAAGAAAACAAATAAAATCATGGCTAGCTGGAAATGGTAAGGCAAGGTTGAAAACCACTATCACACCTAGAAAAAGCCATGCCAATGACAACAAGAGAACCAAAAATACACGTGCATGTACCATGCATGCCAAAAATAACAAGGAAATCTCACGTGCAACTTAATACGTACAAGTAATCCTATTGTAGTCGTTTGATTTCATTCTTCCTTGCTTGATATTTGCTTTCCTTTTCTTTCTTGTCCTTCCTTTGGCTTCCTTCCTCTAACGTTAGAGTGTGCCATGAATTCTCTAAGTGTGCAAGGGTATCAGAGAGTAGAGAGAGTGGAGAGAATAGAGCGAGATCCAAAATTGAACTAACAAAAGGTTGTGAACTGATTCTCAGAAGCCTTTTTATTAGTGAGGCCTGTATTTTCTTCAATTTCCATTATTTTTCCTTCATTTTCCTCCTCACAGGCAACCTATGACCTTTCACCTTCCTTTTCCCCTAATTCCCATTATTTTCATAAATGAAATGCCAATTAATGCCTATTATCTTTTTAAAGCCTTCAATATTGCCTTTGCCAATTTCCTTTAGCCATAGTATTAACCAAATGAACACCTACTAAGATGCTTTTCCCAACATTCAACTTGGAACACGTGTCTTATGACATTCGTCTTATTTTTCCTTTATTAAGTTTATTACATGGATTTTTATCTTAGGGCTGTTACAGATTGTAGGATCCTTGGGGTATTTATTATGTCTCCCTTATTTTGTTGGCATACCACATATTCAACAACAAACTTCTATACATATGCATTAAGACATTGCCCCCAAAAATATTTCATGATCTTTTGTTATCTTTAAGAACCTTGAATTTCCTCCCACAAGAGAACTGTGTAATTCCAAAAATACCTTCACGTTGAGTTGAGAATTCTTACAAAAGTGATATTGATACCATAATAAATCATTCTTCCACATAAATTCTTATATTGCATTTGGGTCCTCATGTAGTTATTGAATAATCTTGTGTGCCTTCTCATCTTACTTCTATTATATCATTGCTTCTTCCATCCAATCCAATGTAGAATGGAATTAACACATAGCGAACCCTTTGTGACTTCTTATTTGCTTGAGAGTGCATCTACCAGAATATTTTATTTTCCCCTTTTGATGATAATTTGAAAGTAATAACTCAAAATATTTGTAGCCCATTTTTGTTTCTATTCTAAAGATAGTATTTGTTCCAAGAATTACTTTAAGACATCATAATTTATTTTACTTTGAAGTGTCTTCCTATTAGGTATGGATACTATTTCTTAACTACATGTAGTATGGACAACATTTCCTTTTCATAGATTGGTCTAAGTAATTTCCTTTAAGTTTGATATTTTCAAAGGAAAGAGAACTTCCCTATAGCATAAAAACTACAACCATGTCATGGCTTTAGGCATCATGCTCCACAATGAAGGATTTTTTGAAGTCAACTGTCTCCAAGAGGAGAGTCGTAAACATAGCTTCTTTAATTTTTTCAAAATATTTGGTTGCTTCTTTAGTCTAAAAAAATGTTTCCTTCTTTAATAATTTTGTTAGTGGTACTGATATTTTCCCGTAATTCTTGATATACTTGTAAAAATATCTTGTTATTCCTAAGATTCCTTTTAGTTTCTTAAAGGTCTTGGAGATTGGTCATTCTCTCATATCTTTAATTTTATTAAGATCCACTTTGACACTCTCATGGGATATAATAGGACCCCAATATTCCACTTCTTGAACCCCAAAGGCACACTTGGAATGTTTTACAAATAGTTTTTTCTCTTCCTATAGTGTTAAGACGTATAAACATGTTACACATGCTCTTCCCTAGATTTATTATAGATTAGCATGTCACCAAAAAATATTAACAAAAAATTTCCAAGGAAGGGTTTGAAAATATAACTCCTCAATATTTGAAATGTTGAAGGTACATTTGGAAGTCCAAATGGGATAACCAGAAACTCATAATGACCTTCATGTGTTTTAAAGGTTGTTGTGGTAACGGAGTATTGACTCATTCTAATTTGACGATATACAGAATGGAGATACAACATAGTAAATAAAACAATCTATCTAATTCATCTAATAATTCATTAACGAAAGGAATATGATACTTTTCTTTGATTTTCATTTTGTTTCATTATTTATAATATGGACATTTACATCACAAACAATAATTTTTTATAACCATCATCATTAGTGAAGAGAAAGCACTTTGGTAATGTCAAATGATACAAGCCTCTAACATTTTTTGGTCTATATGTTTAATCTTACTCTTTTATGCATATGGTTACCCATAAGGCCTATATTAGGCTAGTACACTTCAAGATTGAAAATGAATAGCATATTTATGATATCAGGAAGGTGAAAAATCCTTATGCATATCTCCAAATACCTTGTATTGATTGTTGATAATGTTTTAGAGATTCATTGGAATAGATGATACAAATGTTTGAACATATAATAAACAAAATTGTTCAATGACATCTTGGTGTCCCAATTGAGAAATTTTGTCATGCTATTAGAGCTTATCACTTTAAAAGATTTCCCTTGGATACTTATAGGCTCAATTTCCTTACATTATAAGGAAAATATGATGAAAATATCTTGAAAATTATATTCCAATTTTCCCAACAATTTTAACCACTAGACCTCAAACACCAAATCAAGACCACCCATTGGGATTGAAATTATGCGACTATCTAATAGATACTCCCCCATGTTTAGGTTAATACTAGGGTAGTTCCCTCAACAATTTGTGATACTCCCATCTACAATCATTACCTGAAATTTTGGTGTTGGATACACAAAGGAGTTAAAAAGTTTTGGAAAATTTTATTTGATGAAGTTATGCATGCTACATAAATCAGTCAATGTTGTTTCCTTTTCCCCTTTTGCGTATCATTCCATCTTGTGGGTTTGTGGAACATTGACATCAACCACTACATCACAAGACATTTTTGGAGTAGTCTCTTGTAGCTCTATATATTTAGAAGGTTCCAATTCTTGATATTATTCATATTCACATTCTATGTCAAATAATTTATTTTCACTGCATTTATGCCCTCTCTATAATTGTTTTCACAATTGAAACATTTTCCCTTATATCTAATTTCATCAATTTTTTGAGGTGTCAACCTGGTCAGCTTAGGAGAGGGAGCATGCTTTCTCCATAGTTATTAGTGATCAATTTTCTAGTGGACATATTTTTAATTTCAACTTTCCTTGATAGAATAAAAACATGCTCTAGAGATTTAAGTTGAAAGAGATGCACCTGATGTTGGATCATTTCCTTTAAAGAATCCATATGTATTTCTAACAAATTATGTTCTAAAATGTTCTTTTCTCTAAGACTCAACTTTTCGAATTGTTAGACATGCTCTGTAACATGAGGCTTTTGTTGATAATTACCAATTAACTAAATAATGTGTTTCTCTTAATATCCCCATAATGTGTTATCAAATATTGTATAAAAATGGGCTAGGATATAATGAAATCATTTTTCCTCTTGCAAATCCATTAATACCATACATGTTGATCTTATTCCAAAAACATCGCTATAATATTTACCTTTTTGAATGCTTCTACTTGTTGTAGATCATAGTATTGCTCCATCTAGAATATCCAGGTTATAGGATTATTACCATCAATTTCCTGATATCTATTTTCAAAATATAGTCTTTCCTTAGTGTTGACTTGAAGCCTTGGTGACAACAATATTATGGAAAAGCTATGGTTATGATTATGTGATTCAATATTTGTGCTCTCCAATTTTCATAAAGTAGCCCCTATACGTGATTGAGTTCCAACATATTTTTTATCCTTATTTTCATGACTTCCTTGGATGTACATATCTCTTGAAGGAAGCTCATACAAGAGAAGCATTTCCATGGGTTCACGGATTTTTCTATTTCTTCCTTGTTTTTCTCCTTATTATTTTCTAATTCATCCATCATTTCTATTTTAATATTTTCTTGAGAACTTAATAAATCCATATTTTTCAACATACTACCATCCATTTCATTAAATTTCTTTACTAATTGGGAGATCCTAAATTCTAAGTCTTCACTTTTGTTATGAGTCTTATAAAGGCCTTCAAGAGGTTTAATTAGAGTAGTGGCTTTATTGGAGGTGTATTAGAGAATAATAATAGTACTCTTCATCACAAATTTAATTAAGAAAAATTGGATCTTCTAATCAAAACTTATGTCACTTGTAAGTTTCATAACTTTAAAACCTTAATTTAGAGAATACCCTAATGGTTTCTCCTTTTTTTCATATATCTCTAAGATTTAAGTCCTTATGAATTTGAAATTTTGGGCTATAATACTATGATATGAATTTTCTACAATTTTACATTTTAGGCCAAAATTTGATGTGTCGTGAGAAAGTTATGGTACGTTTCCATAAACTTGTTGATTTTTGGCCTCTTCCTATGCAAAAAATTGTATGTCACCCCCCTTGTCTATTTCTTCAAATTTAATTCTAAAACTTTCACTTGAGGTGGTTTGTTATGTTTACTCAGATCTTTGAAAAATTCACAATCAAAACTCTCCTAGAAAAATGTTTATTGTGAAATTGCCAATATCACTCGTTCGAAATTGATTCAAGACCATTCATAAACCCTAACTTCCATAGGGTATATATTATAAATTATAGTGAACCCGACTCTCACTACAACAAAAAATTATATTAACGAGGGTTGAAAAATGTCACGATAAGTTCATAAGTGACAATCGAAAGAGCCTTTGTCACCAAAAACTGAATGTCACCAAAGGTGGTGTCACCAAAAGTATAGGTTTTGTGGTGACATTCAAGTTACGTCACTAATAATGATTTATAATCACAGATTGTGACCATCACCATTTCATATGAGAAATAGTTACAGACCTTAGCCTCCATCATTGGAAATTTGAACATCACCAGAAGTATAGGTGTTGTTGTTACATTTGAGGTCTGTCACAAATAATGATTATAAATACATATAGTGACCATCACCATTTGATATGAACAATAACAATTTATATTGATTGAACTTTCATGATCATCACTATTGATGCATATATATGACGACGTTCATTTACCATCACTATCTCATATTTTGGTGAGGTTCAAAAAATGTTACCATAAGATCATTAGTGATGGTTAAAATATCATCTATCGCAAAAAATTGAACGCCACCAAAGGGCGCATTGACAAAAGTATAGGTGTTGTGGTGACATTCAAGGTTTGTCACAAATAATGTTTATAATTATAAATAGTGACTATCACCATTTCATATGAACAATAATAATTTATGGTGATGGACCTTTCATGGCTACCATTATCGGTGCATACATATAGTGGCATTCGCTAACCGTCACCATTTCACATTTTTCTTGGGGTCAGAAAATGTCACCATAAGCCCATTGGCGATGGCCAAAAAATGATTGTTTCCATTCCATATGAATATCATGGCATGATGTGATCGAACGACCAACCTCATGCTTCTAAAGCAGGTGCTCTTTCATTGAGCTAGCACCATTTAAAGAATTAGACTTTGAAAAATTAGACCTTGAAAAATGTCACCATAAGCTCATTGGTGATGGCCACAAAATATTTCGTTAACAAAAAAGATTGTTGTCATTCCATACAAATATCATGGCACGATGGGATTGAATCACCAACCTCGTTCTTGTAAAGTAGGTACTCTTTTATTGAGCTAGAACCCTTTAAAGAATTAGACTTCAAAAAATTAGACCTTAAAACTTTATAAATTAAAAACTCGACAACTTTCAATATATTATAAAACTTTGTAAAGCCATGCAAAATATTTTACTAAACAAGAGCCACATGATAGCATGTCGCTACTTATTTATAGACATGAATTGTGTGCATATAGTTTTTAAGACGTTCAACTAATGTGAATCAATTAGGAGAATGCTATGAAATACAAAATATCTGGACGTTGATTGGATTAAAATAAATCATTTATGCTCGAAAAGTGACATGAAAATGTAATTAAATTTAAGGATACTCAAGCCGACATAACATCCATCTTCACATAATTGGCAGTTTCAAAGAAAATTTTGATATTTTACATTTCCCTCCTGTAATAGTACAAATGATCCTGTAATAATATAGATTATCCCAAGGAAAGCATCAATTTTTTTTATATACAGACTAATCTACAATAGCTAACAATCTCTTCCTATAAAATCAAAAATCAACAAACAAATTTACATGTTTCAAAGTGTGTTTTCCATTACAAAGTTATAATCAGAACTATGCACATATTTTTTCTGGAACAAATCCTCATGAAACGAAAATCTTTGATTTAGTCCCTTTACTTCCTTTTCTCTTTCTTATATTTCAAAGATGCATTTCTTGTTTGAAGTAAAGATGATGTGAAAAAACATCATGCAAAATAAGACATTCATAATAACATATAAAAAGGGAAAGTTACCTATTTAGCCATCATTATAACTTAACATTATGTTCTATAATTGAACAAAAACTACAACAAAATCAGTAAAGAGTTACAATGAATGCTTGACATTATCTTGGTATTCATGGTCTACCCTCTCAATAATCATATGAGTGTCAAAAATGATGCACCCAACGAAAATTATAAGGTGAAAATAAATCTACAATGCTCAGCTTGACGACTAGTTAAAATAAATCCACAACAACAATTAAAAAAATAACAAACCCCTTCTCTAGCAGATGTACAAGAAATTTCAATCCAAATAAAGATAAAAAATTATTGATGGTTGAAATAAGTTCATAAAAAATTTCCCTATATTACTGAGAATAAATATAGACATGTTATAGCCTCTACACATTGAACAACAGAAGCATGACTTTTTTTTCTTTCGCTATACTGCTTACTATTGCTATAGTTTTTTAGCCTACAAATATTCTCTACATTTATTTTTTAAATCCAAGAGATGGATGTTGCTGAATATTTCAAAAATGATTAGTATATTTACACTTTAATGATTATAGAGGAACCACTTGAGGACACCAATATTCATATAGTGTATTAGAGGCATCAATAATCTAAAGTTTAGCTATAACTCAATATTAAGTGTGTTGATTACAAGTAAACATTTGTGAAAGCTTGCATCTCATATAAACAGACAACTAAATCTAAATCACATGGAAAGTCTAGTTTCTATTCACATTAAAATTTGGATGTTGTTAAGAAGAGAATGACAAGTACAATGAGTTGATAACTATATACTTCCTTACTTTTATTGAAGTGCTTCAAGAAGCATGTAAATGTGGGGCATTGCACTAGAGAGAGGAAAATTTCTTTGACTCGGGTAGCAGGTTTGAGGGTAATCAATTCTTGCACTCTTCAAGAATCCTATGAATGTGATGAACAACACTGCAGGGATAAAATTGTACTAGTATTTTTATATATTTTATATATAAAATAAAAATTGGAAAATTGTTTTGGGAAAAAAATAGATATTAGGAAATCTATTGTGAAAATAGAAATGTAAAATTAGTAGAATGGTTATATTTAACCAATAAATTTTTCCCTAAATCAACCCTTCCAAATTGCCTATATTTTTACAGTCTACCTCACATAATATCTTTCAAATTCATATAACAAAATGTAAGGAAACACTAGTAGGTAAGTGATTGGTGAACCCTTGTCAATATCCCGAAGTATGCTTCTACATTCCTTTGATTTTTACAAATATTCCTCAAAATTTAAAAACAATTATAGACATCATGTTTTATATAAAATATTGAATAACATGAGCTATTGATTTTTAATTAGCATGGATCCATCTAAACTTAGAATTTGTTATGCGCCAAATTCCAATCAGTATTAAATTCCATGACGTAGTTATTCTAAAATTTTTGAACAAATTCATATGAATAATCGATTCTCCATTTAAAAATAGAGAAAATTAAAATATATACAAAAGATACTTTGACGTGAGAATGCACATAGACAAATAGACACACTTCTTTGCACAACACATAGATGGTGTTCCAAAGTATATGTTGAATAAGTATCAGCTGAGTATTTCAGAAATTATACATAATGAGCAACATGACAAATGTGCATGGAAGTGTTGTTTTAATGTAAAACTTCAATGTTGGCATTGACATTTAAATAATGAAGGCAAGGTAGACATTACAGTTACCTAAAACATGTAGATAGAATTGGGGGCACCAAAAAGAACCTATGCAAACTACAACCATAGCAAGATACTAAAATAAATATACCAATCGAGGGTGTTTATTGATGGTGGTTCCAATAATTCCATAATGATTTTGGAGCATAATACATGAAAAGGAAAAAGAACCTTTCCACTTGAAACCAATGCTCATTGGCTTAATCATCCCAACTAGTTCAGCTAATCTCTTCCTCTTGGACTCCTCTGTCATCAACCCAAGAGGACATTAAGACTCAATTTCAAAGGAACCTAATCTCCATCAAAGGCGTATCAAAGGAATGGTGCTCAAAACACTTTGAGGATGCCTCCTTGGGGCTCATAATGGTAGAGTAGCTAACAGTCTACCTCAATCAACAATTATGCCTTAGATTCTTCTCACTTAAATGCATTCAAGGGATAATAAAGTTGGACAATGAACACAATACCATACTCCATTATGAAGAAGCTTTGGAAAATTAAAAGTAGAGATATATAGCTATAATGATCCAGGAGGATCTCGTCAGTTCATCATTAGGTACAGTTCATCATTAGCATCGTTTTGTCATCATCAGTGATGTGTGGATCAATGATGTGGTCATTAGGTTTGATGTCACATAGTGACAATTTATGTAAAAGTATTTTGGGTAACATGATATTTCAAGTGGGGGGAAAACTTGTATTCAAACATTGTAATAAGAAAAAACAAAAGACCTAAGTCTCAAACCTAAACCATAACCTTAGTCCTAAACATACGTATTAAGCCAAATTTCAATACACTACAAAAACCCTACTCCTAATTTATCAAACTCGACATACAAATATGTGTTAAAACATTACAAAACAATGCAATAAGCCAACCACAGTCTTAACCGCGTAGGAGTAGACTACACGCAGTAGTACCATGTGAGCAACGCTGTGGTAACCACCAGAGACACCAAAGACCATCAGCTATAACTGGGTGGTGTTAACCATGTGAATAGGGAGTTTTTAAGTTAACGGGTGAAGTTCACTCTAACCGCAGTGGAGTGTTAATTGTCGGGTGGAGTTATCGCATGTGAATATGCTAACTAGTAATCGTAACTGTCAAGGAGAACCGTTGCCGAAACCGATGGGTGGATAAGTCACTAGGTGTATGATGATGATTAGACTGCTCTGTTCACATGCAGGCAATTAACCTCCTCCACCTGGTGAGCAAGCCACCAACAACTCTGTGTTATTATATGGTTTTATAATGGGTTTTTTGTTGCAAATTTGTTTTAACATTAATTCAAGGACCATGAAGGTTATCCTAGGTGGAAAATAGTGATAAGACCGAGACCCAAACAACACCAGATTGCAGCTCGTTCATCCTGAATTCAGCCTGATGATGTTTAAGTGTACTTTTAGGGTTTTCAAAATGTTTTTTGCTCATTGAAGCGCATTAGAGTGGTTTTGAGTTCCATGTGCAGGTTCTGGAGGGATAGAGGTTGTTCTGGTTTTAGTGTAACAGGAGAATCGGGAGTCGGAATTGGGAACCCTGACAGGTGTTGGAAAGTTGGTTCAGAGAGTTCCGTCAAATTTCTATGTAATTTGACCTCCGTGGTCCAATCCTAATAAAGTGGTCACCCATCTTGAAAGCAGACCCGGAGATGTAGTCCATCATGGACAAACTCTGTAATCAATATTGTTGTCTGGTATCACAGTGTATTTACTATTTTCACTACTTTTTTTCATCTTATTTATGTTCTATCATTTGTCACAAAGTCTTCTTCCCAAGTAGTTCTCTCGATTTCAGCACTTGCAATTAACATTTTATTCATTAATGGCATAATCAATTCTACATTAGTTTTAACATATGATCATTTCTAATCATATAAGAGGTGTCCCAAACCACCCATTTCTTCCGAAATCAAGTAGAAACCTGAAATGTATATAATTCAATTTAAAGGATTAAAGATAACGAAGGGATTCACTATGAAATTTTTCACTCTAGTGTGGTAGGGGTATCATATTCTATAAAACTATACACACAATCCCCCATCTTGGAGAGACCCCAGAAATATTTATGTCAACAATCATTTCTTTCCCATCCTCGGTGGATGAAGACATAAACAAAGCTCTCGTGGAACTGAATCTAATGCCAAAACTCAAATAGGTCATCTACAAATGTAACACAACAAATTTGACCAAATAGGTTCCTATTGAATTCTTCAAAGGTCTTTGGGACCTCATCATTTAAGATCTGATCTTTCAACTGTACATTTCTTGCAACCATTTCTAAGGTAAATAATCCATCCTATTTGATCCTTTTCAATTCATCTCTTTGTGAAATAACATACACAACATTATCTCTAGTATTAAATTCATTGAGAGCATTCAAATGACACTCCTAATGTTTGTAGATGACCTCCTATTTGAAAATGGATATATCTCTCAAGCCAAATAATATGCTAAAATCCATGATCTTTTCTATTTATAAACAACAATGGAGATAAATAAACCAAAATCCTTTATTTGTTTCAACCTCATCCCTTGATATTATATTCCCATGATACACAAGCTTATTCCCTTCTCTCTACAAAGTTTCATGGATAATATTTCATACCTACAATTCCATGTAAAACCTAGTAATTACAAAATTCAAGATTGGACTTGGATCCTTAACAAAGTGAAGTCTAGAGTCTCCCACAAGACCCATAGATGGATTTCTTAGTTGGCCAAACCATATTAATAAAGGGTGTGTTATACGTTTCCCTAGTCTATGGGCTTTCCTTAGCCTCCCCTCCAAAGCATATCCTCACAAAGCTCAAACATAGATATTTATCTTACCTTCAGAAGAGAACCAAAGGAGGAATGACTTTAACTACTTTGGAATCCATATGTTAACTAGTCGATCTAGGAGGTTGGGGAATTAAACATATATGGAAATTTGCTACAAAACTAGCCACTAAGGAGATTTCAAGACTAAATAATAACAAGGGCTTGTGGCAAGAGGTACTCAACAAGAAATTGTCCCTGCAAGTTTGGCAGAATAGATCAAGGATCCAAACAAGTATTATCAAGGAGGCTCCAACTTATAAAAAGACAATACGAAAGAAACTAATCTAATTATAGACACCTTTGATAGAGCACATAGGAGATGGAAAAAATGTAAAAATGACATTGGACAAATGGGCAAGCCAATGTTATCAAAACATGACTAGATCTAGAAAAAATGACCAGGTTGACTAGTTCCAGGGTCGTGCTAGTCTAATTCAAGGAATAGAATCATAAGCACACTAGGGTTCATGCAAATGTGAATATAATGTTTTTATTTTGTATTTAAAATTTCCCAAAAAAAAATAGATCTCAACATTTTTGTTTAAATTTTATAAGAAAAATCATGTAGCCAATTATATTTTCCATTGAATTAGCCACTACTTGAGATTTGATGAAATTTGAACTTTTTAAATAATTACTGAGCGTACTGACTAAGATAATTGCATTGGATGACTTGCAACAAACAAAAGGGAAACATTTAACCTTTATTTCCAATAAAATATTAGGAAGAGTATACAAGTGAGTATTTTTTTGTTTTGCAAAATAAGTGCTACATAAGGCCAAATCAAGAAGAACCTTAATAAACACATAAAACTAATTATAATAGAAAAAATGCCCTAGATCTTTGATTTTCACCTTCGAAGAAGCAACAAGGAAAGCTTAACCAACTATGAAAATGCTTTCATGTCATATTTAAATATTCACTAAGATACATTGTAGGTAAGGACACCACTTCAAAAAAATCTTCAAATAGGAAAACGGTATTTGATCTTAGGTTTATGCAATACTTGCTAAAATCAATTGATGACGGAAGATGCCATGATTTCAAGGAGTGCAAGGAATGATGATGAACTACATAATTTCTATGTTCAAAACAACACAACATGGTGAGACCCAGTTGCAACTTGACAAAAATATCATACAAAGCATAGATCATGGTGCTCGACACCACATCCATAAGCAGAGTATTGAGGAAAATATTGAGTGACAACAAATAATTTTGTTGAACTATGTTCCTATATCCAATCCAAGACTTTATGGTGTGACCCAATTGCAACCTATAAAAAATATCACACAGTAGGGATTGTGATTCCTGGAACCACATCCAAAAGAAGAACATTGAGAAAATTAAGAAATTGTTGATATTTGCAACACGAAATGCTAAAAATAGCACTACTATAAATAGCCAGGATGTAAATAGTAGTTTAGCCATTGGAGATCTTAGCTACAATGGGTGAAAATTGAAAGTGCTAAAAATAGCTTTTCTAAAAATAGCATTTCGGGATCCCTTCTTATTTTAGTAAGTCCTTGGACTAAACGTAGGAAGTAAAATTCAGGTTTGATATTAAGAACAGTTTGTAAATTGATTAATTAATTCATCTTGAGTTAATTAGTTAACGAATTATGAACTTGAAGTCTATGTGAGGACATGCAAAATTTTCTCCTCTGATTGAGGGATTTATCCATCAGTTAAAGAGATAAGAGTGAGTTGTAATATTGAGTTGTAATTAGTTGGCTCACATAACTGAGTCAAGTCCAGTTAGATTAATTTAACAGTTTGTTAAATTAATGAGAGTTTAGTTAGTTAATGCTTGCATGCATGTAACTACTATATTTTAGATAACTGAAGATTCACTCATGGATAACTCATGCATGTCAATTCAGTCAGAGACCTAGTTGAGATCAAATGGAGGGACAGTCTACTATCAGTTGCAAGAATATTCTATTGTGAATATTCCTTGAATGCAGAAGGAATAGTATTCCTTAAGGATTGCATGGTTGGATCAAAGGTTACAGTGAGTTTGATGACACCAATTCACACATGTGACATCATTAGACCCCAATCAAAACTGCGCAAGGAATTAAGAGGCTTGGAGGGCTTGAGGAAGACATATACTATGTCTATTTAGTCTATGAGCAGTATTGTTTGATTGCAGAGAGAGCGGGATAGCTCAAGCACTGATTCTTTTTGTAACTTGAACAAGATTTCCACTTGTATCATAATGCAGAATTGGGGTTTTAGGTTGGTTCTTTCCCAAGTGTTATATCTTCTATGTTATGGTTGATTACTTCTCATTCTTAGTTATATTTGTTCTTGGCTGATGCTGGTCATGTTCGATTAAGCTTCCACTAAATTGTTTGTAGAATTAGATCAAGTGTTTTGCTTTAGTACATTGCATTACCAGGTGATCTACAGTGGGAATTTCTACATGGTATCGGAGCAAAGGTGATCAAGGAAGAACATTATACAAGCAGGAGAAGTTCGAGGTTTGGTTTCTGAATATTGAATTGAGTTCTTATCACATCTATTTCATCAATGGCATTGAGTGGTTTGAGACTTGATTATGCCCTTGATGGAAATTCAAATTATATAGCTTGGAAGGATCGCATGGAGGTAGTATTAGAAGAAAATGACCTAAAAGACTTCATTGATCAAGAAGTCAAGAAGCTGAGTGATGCTACTCAATTGGCGGAATGGAAAAATTGTGTGGCTAGAGCAAGGAGAATCATCCTGGAGGGAGTTCGAGATCACATTGTCTCGAGCCTCCATGGGAAGGAGAATTCATTTTTGATGTGGGAAACATTGAAAGATATTTATTAGAATAGCAGCAATCAGAGGAAGCTGGCACTAAAAGATAAACTTCGAAAGATCAAGTACGAAAAGGGCGACATAATGTCTACATTCCTGAACAATCTCACCACCTGCAGGGATGAGCTTGGAAGTGTAGGGATCATGACTACTGATGATGACATGGTGAGTCTTGCACTCCTCATTCTTCCTAAGAGTTGGCATAGCTACCAGGACTCGGTTAATGGAAGAGAGAAACTGCCAGATTGGGAAATACTTTGGTCAAATCTAATGTAGGAGGAGATAAGGCATAGCACCATAGATGGATCTTCATAAAAAAAAAATGATGAAGAAAATCTAGATTTACCGAGTAAAGCTAAGAAAGGGAAAGGGAAGGCGTCCCAATCCAAATATTCTCATTGTCGGAAGAAGGTTGACAAGTCAAAAGTGCGATGCTTTCACTGTCATGAAGTGGGCCATTATGCAATGAATTGTCCACTAAATAAATACAAGAAGGGTTCCTCCAAGGGATCTAATGTTGATGCATTAGCCTCACAGTTTGAGCTGGATTTGTTGCTTATCGCATGCATGGTTTCATCCATGGTGGGATGTGTTTGGTACCTGTACAATGGAGCTTCTTTCCACATGTTGGGTGACAAGAATCTTTTTAATACATTGGAGGAGAAGGATCTCCAGATGCGAATTGAGATGGGAGATGATGGAAAGTACTGTCTCAAGTGAAGGTACAGTTGTGTTTTAGAGGGAGCGTGGTGCTCCTCTCACACTATATACTATTAAGTATGTACCGAGTTTGAAAAAGAATCTTGTGTTTGTTGCTATGCTAGAAGATAAATACTATGAAGTAGTATTTAGTACAGGAAGAGTTTTCCTGAGGGATATCAACACCAGACGGACCAAGCAAATTTGGATTCAAGTAAAGAATCTCTACAAGCTGGAGGTATATGACTGTGCTACAATGAGTTCCAAAGCAGAGGTGGTGCAAGGTTAAGATGTTGGTGAGCTGTGGCATAGAATACTGGGCCACTTGCATCATGGGGTCTTGAAGATCATGCAACAAATTTCTACCAGCTTACCCAAGGGAAAATTAGAGCAAATAGACACATGCAACGGATGCACCCTGGGTAAGTATGTAAAAGGTTCCTTTTAGGATCGGGATAGTAGAGCTGGAGCAATCCTCGAGTGAGTTCATTCAGATGTATGTGGACCATTCTCTACAACCTCCACCACTAAGCAAAGGTACTATGTTATTTTTATTGATGATTTTTCTCATAGATATTGGATCTACTTCATGCAAAAGAAGGATCAAACCTTCTTGAGGTTTTTTGAGTTTAAAGCCTTGGTAGAGAAAGAATTTGGAAAGAAAGTAAAAGCCTTTCGTAGCGACAATGGTGGAGAGTATGTTTCCCAGTAGTTTAAAGACTTGTGTGCTACAAAAGGTATTAAACAGGAACTAACGGCACCTCATAACCCTAAACAAAATGGGGTGGCCGAAAGGAAGAATAGATATATTGTGGGAGCAGCTCGAGTGATGTTGCATGACCAAATCCTACCACTTGATCTGTGGGTTGAGGCATGCAATACAATAGTGTACCTTCAGAACAAAAGTCCTTTTCGTATTTTGGGGATGAAGACACCTATGGAGGATTTTTTGGGGAAGTTACCAAATGTGAGTCACTTTCGCATCTTTGGATCACTAGTTTTCTGTCATGTGACCAAAGATGCTCGGAAGAAGCTAGACTAAATAGCTGAGTTGGTGATACTTGTGGGGTACACAGATACACACAAAAACTATCATGGTTTCTACCTACCAATCAGAGGACCGTATTGTGTAGGGATTTGATGTTCGACGAGCAGAGAACCATGTGAGTGTCACTTGAGAGGGAGCTCGAGTTGCATGGTGATGACGAACTTTAAGTTCCAAAGGAGGAGGAACCTCCTGATGATGTGGATCAGCCACATGCAGAGGATCCAGTAGTGGAGACCACCACTCCTGGAGAGTCTTCTAGATATCAGCGGAAACAATCGCGGGAAACTGACAGATTGATGCTAGATGCGAGAGAGAATGTGGGGCAACCATCCTCTCGATGGAGATAGAGGAGATCTCCCGAGAGATACACTGGCTACATGGCCCTGGTTGGGGAGTGTGTAGCAACCGAACCTTCTTCTTTTGAGGAGGTAGTGCAACAACAAGTCTGGGTTGACGCAATGGTAGAAGAGTATGATTCTATCATATGGAACAGTGTGTGGGATGTTGTCCCTAGACTTGGGGACAAGTTGGTGGTTAATTCCTGATGGATTTACAAGGTAAAGCAGGTAGTTGATGGTAGTGTTTGGAAACACAAGGCAAGGTTTGTTGCCCGAGGTTTCTCATAGGTTGAGGGGTTCGACTATAATGAGACCTTTGCTCCCGTAGCAAGGTACTCATCTATCAGATTGATGCTAGGTCTATCAGCTCAGATGGGTTGGAAGATCCATCAGATGGATGTGAAGATGGAATTCCTCAATGGGAAGATTGAGGAAGAGGTATACATTGAGCAGATCGAAGGATTTTAGACCTTCGATCGTGAGTCACATGTTTTCCAACTCAAGCGAGCACTTTATGGGCTAAAGCAAGCACCCGGTGTTGGGTATACCAGGATCGACAACTATTTCACGAGGTTGGACTTCACCAAGAGTGAAGCAGACGTGAACCTTTACCACATCATTGTGGAAGGTAAGCCATTGATTATTGTACTTTATGTCGATGATCTGATTTTGACAGGTGATGATCAGTTGATCAAATCTTGCAAGGAGGACCTTGCAAGAGAGTTTGAGATGAAGGAAATGGGCCTCATGCACTACTTTCTAGGAATGGAAGTGTGGTAGAAATATGGGGAATTATATGTGTCTCAAGGCAAGTATGCCAGTGAGATACTCAGGCTCTTTCACATGGAGAAGTGCAAACCCATGCAGACTCCTCTAGCTAGGAACTGGAGGAAGGACGATGCTACTTCAGATGAGGTAGTAGTTGCTATTGTTTAACAATAGCTGGTGGGTTCAGTTATGTATTTTGTGAACACACAACTCGACTTATGCTTTGTGTTGAACTAGCTGAGTCAAGCTATGGTTTAGCCTACCAAGCTGTTTTGGAAGACAACGAAGCATGTGTTGAGATATCTCAGAGTCACTACATAGTACGAATTATGGTACAAACAGATAGAGGGAGTGAATCTGCAAGGCTTCACAGATGCAGATTGGGCTGGTAGTCCATCACATCTAAAGAGCACTTTTGGAGGAATCTTCAACCTTGGTTCAGCTGTAGTTTCTTGGTACATCTACGAGACTATGTGGTCTAGAGGATCGTGAAGTTGAAGTATGTTTCGATCGAGGAGCAGGATGTAGATATTTTGACTAAGGCATTGTTGAAATGAAAGTTCGAGTTCCACAGAGACAAGATCGGGGTTACTGATAATCCATTTCTTGTTGAGAGGGAATGTTGAAATTTACAACAAGAAATGTTGACTATAATGAGACCTTTGCTCCCGTAGCAAGGTACTCATCTATCAGATTGATGCTAGGTCTATCAGCTCAGATGGGTTGGAAGATCCATCAGATGGATGTGGAGATGACATTCCTTAATGGGAAGATTGAGGAAGAGGTATACATTGAGCAACTCGAAGGATTTGAGACCTTCGATCGTGACTCGCATTTTTGCCAACTCAAGCGAGCACTGTATGGGCTGAAGCAAGCACCCCATGCTTGGTATACCAGGATCGACAACTATTTCACCAGGTTTGGCTTCACCAAGAGTGAAGAAGATGCGGACTATTACCAAATCATGGTAGAAGGTAAGCCATTGATTATTGCACTTTATGTCGATGATCTGATTTTGATAGGTGATGATCAGCTGATAAAATCTTGCAAGGAGGACCTTGCAAGAGAGTTTGAGATGAAGGACTTGGGCCTCATGCACTACTTTCTAGGAATGGAAGTGTGGCAGAAATATGGGGAAGTATTTGTGTCTCAAGGCAAGTATGCCAATGAGATACTCACACACTTTCACATGGAGAAGTGCAAACCCATGCACACTCCTCTAGCTAGGAATTGGAGGAAAGAGGATGCTACTTCAGGTGAGGTAGTAGTTGCTACTGTTTAACAATAGCTGGTGGGTTCAATTATGTATTTGGTGAACATATGACCCAACTTATGCTTTATGGTGAACCAGCTAAGTCAAGCTATGGTTTAGCCTACCAAGCTGTTTTGGAAGGCAGTGAACCATGTGCTAAGATATCTTAGAGGCACTACACAATACAGATTATGGTACAAACAGATAGAGGGAGTGAAGCTGCAAGGCTTCACAGATGCAGATTGGGTTGGTAGTGCATCAGACCTAAAGAGCACTTCTGGAGGAATCTTCAACCTTGGTACAGCTGCAGTTTCTTGGTATAGCAGGAAACAGAGATCAGTTGCACTTAGCTCAGCAGAGGCTGAATACATGGCTATCAGTCAGGCAACATGTGAGCTATTTTGATGTGGAAGAGTCTAGTGGGATTGTTTTTCCAGATGATGGATCCTACAGTGATATACTCTGATAATCAGAGTTGCACAAAACTCTCTGAGAATGCAGTGTTTCATGACAGGTCCAAGCATATAGATATTTGTTACCATCATCTATGGGACTGTGTGGTCAAGAGGATCATGATGTTGCAGTATGTTTCGACTGAGGAGAAGGATGCAAATATTTTGACTAAGGCATTGTCAAAATGGAAGTTCGTGGTCCACAGAGATAGGATCGGGGTTACTGATAATCCCTTTCTTGTTGAGAGGGAATGTTGAGATTTGCAACAAGAAATGCTAAAAATAGCACTATTATAAATATCTGGGCTATAAATAGTAGTTTATTCATTAGAGATCTTAGCTACAATGGGTGAAAAGTGAAAGTGCTAAAAATAACTTTTCTAAAACGGTATCCCTTCTTATTTTAGTCAATCCCTGGACTAAACATAGGAAGTAAAATTCGAATTTGATATTAACAATAGTTTGTAAATTGATTAATTAATTCATATTGTGTTAATTAGTTAAGGAATTATGAACTTGAAGTCTATGTGAGGACATGCAACAGTTTCTCCATTGATTGAGGGATTTATCAATCGGTTAAAGAGATAAGAGTGAGTTGTAATATTGAGTTGTAATTAGTTGGCTCAGTTAATTGAGTCAAGTCTAGTTAGATTAATTTAAGTGTTTGTTAAATTAATGAGAGTTCATTTAGTTAATGCTTGCATGCATGTAACTACTGTATTTAAAATAAATGAAGATTCACTCATGGATAACTCATGCATGTCAGTTCAGTCAGAGACCCAGTTGAGATCAGATGGAGGGACATTGTACTATCAGTTGCAAGAATATTCTATTGTGAATATTCCTTGCATGCAGAAGGAATAGTATTCTTTAAAGATTGCGCAAATAGATCAGAGGTTACAGTGAGTGTGATGAGGCCAATTCACACATGTGACATCATTGGACCCCAATCAAAACTACGGAAGGAAATAGGAGGCTTAGAGGGCTTGAGGAAGACATATACTATGTCTATTCAATCTGTGAGCAGTATTGTTTGATTGCAGAGAGAGCAAGATAACTTAAGAGCTGATTCTTTTTGTAACTTGAACAAGATTTCCACTTGTATGATAATACAGAATTAGGGTTTTAGGCTAGTGCTTTCCCCAGTGTTATATCTTCTGTGTTATGGTTGATTACTTCTCATTCTCAGTTATATTTTTTCTTGGTTGGTGTTGCTGATGTTCGATTAAGATTCAGCTAAATTGTTTGTAGAAGTAGATCAAGTGTTTTTCTTTAGTACATTGCATTACCAGGTGATATATAGTGGGAATTTCTACAAAAGCAACCAATCTTTTCAAGCGCATGAATGCCACTTCCAAAATGTGGAAGTAACTTTACTGAAGACTGCAATTTGGAATGTGAACTAAAGAGGGGATGCAAGTTCCATGAAAATGTATTGTTGTTATAGATCACTTTCTTACAACTAATGTCAGCTCAATTAGGAGTTGGTGGGTCAAATAACATAGGGGTTGTACAAGTAAATGTGCGTGATTTGGAAGGATACTCATTTATTACTTGAAATATTTTATGTTCATCTTCTCAAGTTAACATTATGAAAGTTATCTCACTATCTTAAGTGGCTTCAATGACCATGCTATCTTTTTTAATATTATATAATATATATAGTTGGCAAGAAATCAAATTTCGGGACAAACTTTCCCTGCAAGCAAAGCAACAAATTGTGGTAACCCTTCAAAGATAAACTTGAGCTAAAAGAAGCAAAGAATGTGCGCATTGAGGAAAATGTTAGGCAATAGCCAATGTTTTGAAAGCTCTCAAACACCAAATCCAAAATTTGGAAGTAGTGTGTTTCCATATTGCTTTGAGGATAATGTTTCTCCTCATTTCTTGGATCCAGTTAAGTTTCCAGAACTGGGTGCAACTACCACTTTGGAGCAACATTTAGTTGTGGGCATCAATTCATTTCATGGTGGAGTGTTTTCTTCTTCCATTATTGTTTTAAATTTTGACCAATGTTCGTCCATAAGCTTTTGACCAATGCTAGTCCATCAGATGGAGTTAATCGCAAGATGTCCTCATATTGGAGTGTTTTTTTGGATAACACTTCATGTTCGTCATTAGGTAAAATGTAAATGTAAGGAGGTAAATTTAGTTCCCTTAAATCTATCTCATCCCCATTCTCAGGCTCAAGGGGCCATATTGAGGAAATATGTCTTATATTTAATTTATTTTTCCATTTATTCATTCAAGGATTGGGTTTAGGTCATTTGGGAAGGAATGTTTTTCCTCTTTCTTCTTTTGGCATAATGGGATTGATGTTTTGAACAAGCCTCTCATCAATTTTGCTTGGATTTGAAAAATGTAACTTGATATAGTTTTAATAGAATCCTCTACAAGATTGTTTTCACTCCAAGGGTTTGTAGAAAGAAAAAGGACGTGATATAAACCTTGAAAGATAACAAATTCTTCTCTATGGATAAATATGATGTAACAATTGTATTGTGCAATTTTCTCTCAATGAATATTAAAAAGCATGACATTTTTATGTGGACAAAAAAAATAATTACCAATGAATTTATTGGACCATCTTTTTTGTGGTGTTCAAAACTAGGTCTCCTTTCACGAGAAACATATATGAGTCAAGCTAGTTCATTTCCATTGGTTTCAAGCCTACCACTATGATCTAAAACAATTATGACAAAGAGACACAAAGAAACCTTGTATTTAGCAACGATACTATGCAGAAATTTGAAAAATAACCTCACTAATGGTTTCAATTTCAATAATATTTTAACAAAACAATAGTCATAAATAGTGTGGGAAAAAGTTGAAAACATGTTTCACAATTCCATCACTAGAAATTTAGGGAAGCCCTTGACATTAGAAATAGGCTGAGCAATCTCAATCGAGAAGACGGCTGGAAGATCGATAGTCAGTGGGTCCCAACCCTCACTTCCTAGTCATTCTTGTCTCCCTCCCCTCCCTCCTTTTTTGGCTTGTTTTTTTCTTATATGTTTGTTTACCCTTGTTATCCCCTCTCTCTTTTGCCTTGCTTGTTTTTTTTTTAGGCTTTACACTAATAATTTAACTTAATTAATATAAGAAAAACATTTTCTTTAATATTGAAATTGTTCTATAAAAATATGTTTTCATTGGTTGATATAAATATTTAATAGCATTTAGTTTATGCTATATACTAATTATTTAACTTAAGTAATATAAGGAAAATAGTTTCTTTTTGAATTTGTTCTATGAGAATATATTTTTAATGGTTTATTATAATTAAAATTTTTAACAAATAATAAACAATTAATATTAATTAAAATTTAGATGCTTAAGGATTTTTCTTAAATTAATTCATTTAATATTGGTATTTATACAAACATTTATAATAAAAAGTAAAAGAAATATAGAATATTTAATACCTTTTATATAAATTCATAGTTCCCATTTACTTTTAAATAGTGTAACTAACTAATAATTTAATAATTATTGAAATCCTTAACTTTATTTTAAATATAATTTTGCCCCTCTTCCCTAAACCTGGTCAAACTAGGCGTTTCCTAGTCTGATATAGCCATTTGTTAAGTCAATATAGCCATTTCCTGGTGAAAAAATAGCTGTTGGATGTTCTTCTCTACCTATTTAACATGCAATCTAGATGTGATTCTTCAACTTGTCCTGACGATGAACCACACTGGTTGGTTCAAAATGCATCTACAAATGAAATATCATGTGAGTTACGTCAAAAAAATTCTCTCTTAAACAATATGGATCACAGAAGCCTCAATTCAACAATATAAATACTAATTGAAGATAATTAAATACTTGTATCATCTTAGGATGGTCCCGGGTATTATTTCTAGGCCAAGGTGTTCCATCTTGCATAATCCAAACTTCTTCAAGAACCTTATGAGCTTTGGAAACAAGAGCATTGATTCAGACCTTTAACTCTTCATATTATCTCTAGAAATGATTGAAAAAGTGAAATCCATATACCTTAGGAAAAAGTGAAAAACGTAAAAAAGGAATTAACAAAAGAACAAGCAACGAGTAGCCAATTATTTCATATATATTTTACTTCATTTCTCTGCATTCTTTTACAAAGCAAGGTTGCACTTTATCCTTTGAATAGTCTATCTTGTGAGAAAAATACCACCCTAGATCCCTGGGATATTGGGGCTATTTTTTCAAGAGCTCAGGGCTTCAAATAGTATCTAGTTTAGGTGAAAAAGGGATGTACACGTTGATTATGTGCCCGGCGAACAAGAGTAAATTTCAAACAATACATTATCCTTAAAAGGTTCCTTGTGATGCTGGGGAAAATGTAGCCTTCATTTGATCCCATTAGACAATTACTCTTCCAACACCTTGCAGTGCCACAATTTATACCCATTACCCACTTTTAGTGTGTTACTAGATTTATTTCAGTATTATATATGATGTGGCAGGCTGTGGATAAATTCACATGGCAGCTATGTTTGTGTTTTGGAATATTTAGGCTTTTGTATTTGGTTACCATTAGCATTTCAATGTAGGATAAGGGTTACAATTATTCAACGTTCTTTAGGGTAAATCACCATGATCAAGAAGCAAAGATTGAGAAGGATTATACTAGTTAGCTCTGTGTGGCCTTCGATGACTTTTTCTATCCACTTCATGTAGATTGGGCAGAATCTTTTGGCATATAAAAGTCTTAGATAGGGAAATACCTAAGAAATTAATTATTTTCCCTTAAAAATATAAATTAGTGCCATGTGTAGATATTCCTTTGTAAGTCCTTTATGATCCTATATTCATTTTAATGTGGAGTGGAGCAAGAAAATCGATACAATTAAAGACTTACAACTTGCAAGATTACATACATTTTCAGAAGTCTCATCACTTTTGTCACTTGAACCTTCACTCCCACTCTCACCACTGCACATTTTAATTTATTATTTATTAATAGTGATATAGGTGGATATTTGTGGCTGCCCACCTATTCCACTTGGATACCCAACACTATTTGTTAAAGTTTCCTTAATTATAGCATAGCTTACTATTTTTGGTAATTTTTTTGGGTCTTGAACCTCTGAAGCTATTTTAAGGTCCTAGATGACTTTGGATTTTTGGAAAATGGGAAAACCCATATCGTGCAACATGTGTTTACAGTTGAAAGTTGTAGTCCTTAGATACATCTTTCCAACAAGGTATCATACACATCAAACGAATATTGTATCCCAAAGTTATAAACCTCAAAAGTTGGTGTACCACCTGGCCCCAACGAGGCCCACAAAATTTTGGCGTTTCATCCTCAGGGTTATTTTTTTTTTATGTTTGGGGATTTACCTTTCTTATCAATAATTAAAAGGCCCATGAGACTCATTGTAACACGATTCAGACACATGTAGCTGCCACTTCTCCTCTGAGAGATAAGCTACCATTGCCCAAGCTAATCTATTTCCATTCTACATGTAAACAATTTCAATATTTTTTAATCAATGAAGTGAGGTTCAATTTTCATCATAGCTCTATTTTTCTATCTAAATATGTATTTCATTTTGTTCTTGCATAAATCTAGATCAATGGTATCAGAGTGGTCTACTCTTTCTCTATTTTTATGTGTATGTCCCCATTGAGGTCAGGCTATGTTGAAGCCTCGAAAACCATTGCGACAACATGGGGGAAAACCACCCAGTGTGGACATTGATTAGTAGCTCCTTTTTTGTTTGGTGTAGTGGCATCAACTAGGGATAATGAAACTAGTTTCCCAGAAAAGATTTTGATAGTGTTGGTGGAGTGATATATGATGTAACAGGAAAATGATTGAGCTAACCGTAATCTAATCTAACTAATAAACGCATGCATATATTCTAGTTTAACACTATTTAGCTATAAATATGCTCAGGGATTAAATACAATATGTGATCTAGAATGATGTCCTACAACAATTGGTAATAAATATCATTCAACTGAAATAAGAAGTTAAATCGTTTAACAATAATCATTTTGAATAAATAGTTAGAAAAATGGATTGAGAAAGATATATCACATATAAAATCGTTCATGATTTAGAGTATAATCAAAGCTAACATCACACAAAAGTGTAATAATGCTAAATTGTAATTCAGATTTTCACAAATAAAACAATTTAAAGAATACGTATTGGCTGATACATAAATAAAACAAGATCATAAGATAAAAGTACCATATATGAGGACTCCTTCTCATGTGCTTCAACAATATTTACCTAGTTTCAATCAATCGAACACATTCTAAGAGTACAAAAGTGCATTTTAGAAGAGCATACTAGATATTTAAAAGAAAATAGATCTCGTTCCACTCATTCCTTCAGAACCTCCTCAAAAGTACAGAAGTGCAATGTTTCGAAGAATGTTTCTGATAAAATTTATAGACCCCTCTATAAATGCATGAGAGGGGTTTAAATACTAAACTATAGGTCCAAAAATATATTATTACAAAAATAGTTGAGGAGGTTTAAATTAAATTCCTCAGAATATGCAAAAAAATAAAAATAAAAGAAAATAAATTAAATGGCTAGCTCCTTTGGACTTGATCCCTAAGATTGCAAATATCAATCACTGGCTTAAGTTGATTCAGTTGGCCGATTACAGATTTTAGTTTCCCCACAAATATAACATCTGTTAATGATGGCACAATATTTTGTGTTAAGGTTGTTAAGAACCTCAAGGTCATCCGCTAGCTATGCGGTTTCACTAAAAACTACCAGTATGCTTCCCAATTCAGCCTGATTACCTGTCTAATTGCCTCCTCCTTTTCCTGTGCTGCCTGTCTCCACTGCTACTCTAATTGTTTGACATTCAGTAGAAATCTTTCTATACATTCTGTAACAATATTGGATCCATGAATATTTTTGTTGATCGATTCTATGATGTTATTTGCTACTCTCACTGCTATCGCTATTTCCCTTTCCACTTGTTTCCACCGAGAATCCCAATCTATGAACAAGATGTCTTTATGAGATTCCTCGAGCATTGGTACGTCAGCCTTTCTCCCATTCTCTGATTCTTTCCATGTGATAAAGCATTTTATGGATTTCTTCATACTCAAGTCTCATGTCAATTGCTTGGTTTGTTAGCTCATCATTGGTTTTGCAATAAGGACTTATCTGCAAGAGATTATGGCAAAGTACTTCGTTCTACTACATTAGTTGGGAATTAAGACTGAGTGCTTCCTTTATGAACTCATCAGATCGTGGATTATCCTTAAACTTATCTGTCATAGCTTGTATCTGCATATCTCTTTCTGCCAAGCTAGCCTCATGTTGTATTCTCATCTATTCAAATTCCTATTGGAGCTGGGCTACCTGTAATTCTACTTGTTGATTGGATTTTTCCTGAGATAATTGTTCTTCTAAGATCAAAACTATTTGTTCATTTTCCTTAAGTAGCATTTGGACCTTTGTCACTTTGTCAATGGTTTTTGTGGCACAAGCTCCTACAAATTGCAACAATTTTGTGAGAATTTTAGATGGGTCCATGGGAAAGTCCTTCCAAACGATGTCCATTGGTTCATTTTCAGAAGTTGTAATAGCTCCAACGTCCAACTTTCTTTGCTTCATTTGTCTCTTAACCAAAAATTTGTGGGTAGGACTATAAAATACATCTAGTGGAGGTATTTCTTCAACTCTCAAAACAATTTCTAAAGGAGGAGTAGTAGGAATGATTTCAACATCTTGAGTGCCCTTATCTCCTTCTTCTATTGTTTTCAGAATTGACTTGTGCTAGGTTTACTTAGGAGTCGGTATCTCAGATGTTTTCTCAAGGTTTGAATTTGTGTGAAGCATTTTGTTGAACTGTTCCCATTCCTGTTCCATGTCAATAATTGGGCTTTTACCTGTCTAATTTGATGTAGAGGCAATTTATGCTTGTTTCTTTGTTGAGGTTTAATCAGTCTTCTCTTCTGTAGTTCTATCTGTGTCCTTCTCGGACTCTTTATTTGTGTTTCGTCATCCATTTTGAGACTACTTCTTTAAGTGCTCTGACTCGTGCGTAGATCTCTCTTAGGTTTCTTCTTTATAGTTTTCTTTGGAGTTATCCTTGAAGCTTACACTGGGAGTTGACTCCCTTATTGGTTCTATCTGCAATAGATCCAATGGTACCTTTACTAATTTTTTTTCCCTATACACATGGAAAGATCTAAGGTCATCTCGGGTTAAAAGTACCGATGCCAAATTCAACACTTTTGAATTTGTTTATTCCTATAGGAAGAGGTTATCAAAGGTGTCCCATTTATGAGTGAACGACTTTACTTTTAGCATAGTAGTAAAATTCTTAACAGTGTCATTTGGGTCATACTGTCTTCCCGAAAGTGTAGTTAATTTAAGAGATTTAATAATATTTGCTTCTTTGCATGCGTGGCCAAAATCATGTAGTGTAAATGAGCCACATTGTAATGTGAATGTAGACCAAATGGCCTTCTTTTGCTATTTCAGTCCTTTTCTTAATCCACCTTCCCCTGTTGTTCAGTAGGCTATTTCTTTGGCCACTAATTTGTCAAGGATGTAATATGGGAGAACATGTAGTGAAAAGATGCTCTTGAATACTCTGATGTAGGTAAAGGTTTCTTCCCCAAACCATCTGGTTAATAGAAAAATACCTACCTTGACCTCTTTAGAAAAACTAGGGGTGTTCAGTTATACACTTCATTATGGATGGGTGGCATAACTCCTTGACAGATTTATAAAAATGGGGGTGAAATTGAGATTCCCACAAAATCTTATGGTACATATGGATGGGAAGCAGGTCCTGTATAGTCCACTTCCATCTCATATTGGAAAATTTAGAGCTAAAACAGATTGCATCCATTGCAAAATAACTAATGAAAAAGGGGGGAAACACTCTTAGAGACCAATTTCTCTTCCTTCTATATTCTATAATAGCCTTAGCCAAATTTTCTGATAGAATTTGAGCCTAGTTCATTATTGTTGCATTCACTGTTGCATCTATTAATGGGAGCCATTCCATGGAAAACTTGGTGCAATCAGGTTTACCAAACAATCTACATAGCATTGTTGTTATGAAACTATGAGGGTGAGAAATAAATGTCGTAGAGTACATACCCATTTTATCCCATTTGAGATTGCCTTCGCTTGCTATACAGGTTTGTGTGACATCCATTGAGTCTTCATTTTCCTCAGAAAATTACTCAAGGAACTACTTGTTGTAGAGTTTCTGCAGCCCTAGTAGCTGGTACATTAATCATAAGTTGTCTATTGAAAAAGATGCAATGACCTATTAGTTGTGATTCCTGAATGTTCGGTCTATAATGTATGCCTCATCAATTACCCATTTGACCATATCTGTATAGGGGATTATTTTTGGTCGTGCAGCTATGCGGTGTAGGAAAGACCATGCCATTTCAAAGTAGGAGGCATCAGATGACTCCTAGGCATCTGTCATGGCCTTTATTTCCATTGGCCTAGGGTTCTCCTCTTCTAACAAGTTGTACATGGCCTCCCATGTCGTAGTTCCTCTGTCTTTGCTACACATAGTATCAGAGAAAAGATGGACCATTTTAGATTTATCAGACGCAACTGCCTTTTCCATTCTTTCCCATTGTTTCTAACAATGCTCCCTGCATATTTTTCCTGAAATGGAGCAAAGTAGAAGTTATCGGATAAAAGCAAGTAAGAATGACAATGAGAATGAATGATACAAATAACTTGAAAAGGTGACAAAAAAGCAGTTTTAATCAAATGTAGATGAAAATATATCGTATCACGTCGAGTCGCTTTCTAACATAAATTCCATTAACCTATATTAAATAGCCACTAATGGTCCCTTATCACTTCCTTTATTGCTTATTAATGTACCACATCACAAAACAGCAAGGACAAATTTTAAGGTGGTGGACTTAAGTTGCGAGAATGTCAATTTTGTGATTGTGATGCAATATCGCAAATCACATTTTCACATATTTGATTGTGCACTTTCTCAAAGTTCTTTAGGATTCTGTGGGATGCAAGATGCAGGATAAGCAATATATTCTTTTTTACTTAGAACATAGCTTGTTTGAAAGATTAATTACCTTATGAAGTGCTTTTCACTATGTGGCAGACTTCAAGTACCATATATGACATTGGCTTCTATGGGGTCCTGACTTCTATCGCATTTCACAACATCCCACAGTTCATAAGATTTAGACCTTTCCAAGTATCTTGACAAGAGGCGGTAAGGCTGAATTGTCCTATTGCAATATGCATTTCACACTTTTTAACATGTTTTGTGGGTTTGTGTCCTTTATGAGCGCCGATGTGTGATTGCTATACAGGCTTTACTAAATAGGAAATGCCATAGGTCTTAGCTTTAAATGAAAATCCCAATGATATTTAAGTTAGGCGCAGTGATCCTTTTGATCACAATTCATGATTTTTGCTTATTAACAAGGCTTTTGACACACTTGGTCTAGTGGTATGCGAAAAGGCAAGAGTTGCTAGTTTTCAAAGGGTTTTGACTTGATATCTTCCTTTATTCTTAAAAAGCTTGAAAGAAAGTGTCTAAGTGCTAAATTTATTTTTGAAGGATTTTATCAAGGTTCCCTATTTTATTAATAGAATATTAGCTATTACATCAATAAATGGTGGGTTTTTCAATAGCACAAAAATTGAAGATTCGCTAGAAGAACTAGTTATCTCTGACAGTTTTATGAAATTTCTAAAAACTTCCAAAATAAAGGTAGTTCAAAAAATAAAAATACATGAAATATAATATAAGTAACATTTCTTTGAATAATAAAAAACAAAATCTACTTAATTATCATGCATTTGATTATCCTCTTCAATATGAAAATTGCTTTGTCTACATCAGTCATTACTTGGTTTTAAAGATAAATACACGGGGCTCTCGTAAATTAGCTTTTAGATGTACTCAACTGTCATAGGTAGAACCTCTATTGCCAACAACCGTCCATAGCCTCGATAGGGTTATCTTTTAACCAACAATGATTCAATATCCCATCTAGATAAGAGTGCAATATTTAAAGATAAATTTAGATTCATATACTTACTTTCTTGCTCATTCTTTTCTAAACAATTCCTTTTTCTTAAAATTTTCATTTTCTTCTTAAAGGTTATTGTCTTGGTTTGGTGGCAAAAATTGAAAATGCCATTCACTCGTTGTAACATTAACTAAAAGAGTTGGCTCATAATGAGACCCCTTGTCTTTTGATTAACATAATATCAAGCCATTACCCTATTTTAATTTGCAATATTCGTAATGTCAACTTGTTACTTCCCCATGATCATGGGAAGTCAGTTCTTGATGAGACCTCTTATTTTTTAAGTTTTAAGCATATTTTAGAATTACACTCTAAAAAGTGAAATCTTACTAGATGGGGAGAATCATTGACTCCTTAAGCGTTTCTGGATGAAAATTATAGAGTTAAAGATGCTTCTCTGTACAGAGTCTTTTGTTTGTTATAGATACTTTTCCTAATTGATGGTAGAACAAACGTTTGTTTACAAAGTTGAGGTTTATCAAAAGATAGGTAATTTTGATAGAGAACAATCAATTTCAGAGTAATATAACTTAGCCCATGTTTCAAATGTAAAAATCATCTTCTTAACATACTCTCTACTTGTAGTGAAAAGTCAAAATATAAAAGAGATTATTATTATAAAGCACAAAAGTAAATTCTACTCAACTTTTATTTTCCTAAAAAGTAAAATCAATAGTATACAAGGGATAGAAGACATTATCTTCTATAAAACAAAATTCTTTAGAATATGGCTACTAAAAGGAAAACAATCTCTCTTTCCTGATAAATTTTGCAATAGAAAGGTTGGTGGGCCTATTCATTCCACAATCTGAAATGGGCCAAGCCACTTTCTTTGGAATCTGGTATGATTACCTTTTCCCTCATGTGCTTTATCCCGTTTCAATAACAGATCTCTGAGCTGAAATGATTTTGAAATTACAGAATTTGCATCAAATGAATATTTGACTAATTGTTGATGATGTGCATGTGTGATTTTGGCCTTTTCCCATCCTTCTTCAAGCTTGAGGATTTGTGATTGTCTTAATTGCATAGAAGAGGAAGGAATTTCTTCAATAAATTGAACTAGGGCTAGAGAGGGAATAGTTACATTCGTAGGGATGACAACATCTTTCCCATAGACAAAATTAAAAGGAGAAGTGCCTATTGAGGCCTTCTGTGTTATTCAATTTTCCCATCGAGAAAATGTTAAAAATTTGTGCCAGTTTTTCTAATTTTGATCAATGGTTCGTTTGATGATTGTTATGAGATTTTTGTTTGTAGATTTGGCCAAGGCATTTCCCTGAGGATAATAGTTAGTAGAGTATTTAAGTTTAAAACCTCTTTTAAGACAAAATTCTGTCATAGCATAGCCTATAAAATAAGACGCATTATCAAACCTAAGGGCAGATGGTAGACCAAATCTAGTAAAAATAAATTGGTTAATAAATTCAATGAGGTTTTCAGAATTGGCTACCTTGAGTGGAATTGCTTCCACCCACTTTGTGAAGTAATCAGTTGCTGGAAGGATATATTTATGCTGTTTTGAAGAGTGATGAACCATCTCACCTATAATGTCTAGTCGCCATTGTTCAAATGGTTATTCAATGTTGACCGTCTGCAATGGTAATGTGGGTTTCCTCTGTCTCCCAGCAGCTGTCTAACAAATTTTACATTCCCTTCATATTCATGTGCATCTTTGATTAAGGTTGGCCAATAATAGACATCATGCAAGATTTTAGGTGCGGTTGTGTCCTTTTCAAAACATCCACGAGCTGGTCCATCATGGAGTTCCTACAAAACCTTTTATGCCTCATATTTTTCAAGACATCTAAGAAAAACAGAATCATAATTAATTCTAAACAACACATTATTGATGATTTCATATTGTTTAGATTTTAATCTCAAAGCCCTTTTTCTTTTGTAACTAAGTTGCGTAGGGGCATATCCATTTTTCAAATAAAATATGATATCAACATATTTGGATTTAGTGTCATTGAGGATTACCTCATATACTTGTATATCATCACCTGACTCTTATAGTGTTGGTTAATTGGATGCTCCTGCGAACATTCTGCAAAAGCCTTGACCTTTTACAATTTTAGTTGATCTTATCTCAATGTCATATTCTTGCAGTGTTGTTACCCAATTTTCCCTTTTCTCACTTACATCTCTTTGTATTAATAAATTTATCACTGCTGAGAATGGGACTACTACTTTGCTGTGAGTTTATAGGGGAAAGGGTCTGAAATACTTTATTGATTTGAAAACAGTGAAAGCTTGTTTCCCAACATCTGAATAGTTTAATTCACCCCTTGAAAATTTGAGTTAGAGAAAGAAATTGGTGCTTCGGCTTTGTCATCATTGACCTGTGTTAATATAGCTGTATATGATTTCTTGGAAGCAAACGTATATAAAATGAAATGATTAGAAAGATCTGGGGTTGCTAAAGAGGGGGCGTCTATGCTTGCTTGTTTAATCAGATCAAGGGCTTCATGCTCAGTATGTCCCCATTTAAAAAGATAAATTTTCTTAATTACAGATTCGAGGGGTAAAACAATTCGCGAAAAATCAAGGACAAATCTTTTGACAAAATTTATTTGACCTAGGAAAGATGCCATGGGTTTCTTGTTATGAGGTAAAGGGATTTCATAAATTTCTCTTATCCTATCAGGATCAATGTGAATTCCTTATTTGGATACAATAAATCCAAGGATCTTTCCTTCACTTAAATCAAAGAAAGATTTCTTGGGATTGAGAGAAATTCCATACGTCTAACAACACTCAAATATTTGTTTTAAATCCTTTAAATGATTACTGCACCCTTTTGAATATACAATTATATCATCTAAATAGATTACCACTGATTTCTTCACCAAACATTTGAAAGTTATGTCCATGGCTCTCTGAAATGTGGCACCAACATTGATTAATCCAAATGGCATATTTTGGTAAGCGCATGTTCTCCATTTGGTCTGAAATGTGGCCTTTAGTCAATCATCTGTATGTATGAGAATCTGATTATAACCTGAAAATCCATCCAAAAGACATATGAGTTCTAAGCCTGCAACTGATTGCAGTATCTATTCAATAGGAGGTAATGGGAAGTTGTCCTTCTAACAAGCTTTCTTGAGGTTATGGAAGTCTATACATATTCAAATATCACCTCTATTTTTTTTGTACTGGAAGAAGGTTGGAAACCCACCTTGAGTGCCTGACAAGAAAAAATATTTTGGCTTTGAGGAGCTTATTCAATTCAGATTTGATTTGATTTCCTAATTTCGGGTGGATATTTCTCAACTTTTGTTGTACTGACTTTTCATGAGATATCATGAGAATGGTATGTTCAATAATGGAAGTGTCATATGTCTTAAGATCTTCATAGTTCCAAGCAAAGACATTCTTGTATTTCTTCAACAAATGAATGAAGGCTTATTTTTTTTATCTAGTGTAAGACGAAGTCCTAGATTGGTATTTTGAGGTGTAAGGTTAGTTCCAAGATTAACTATTTCAAGCGTCAAAGTTGAACATTGAATTTTTGAGTTAGTGGGTTTTTTTGAACCTGTCCTGAAGATCATATAAGTCTTCCAAATTAACCATAGACTTAGGTATGGAATTCATACTTGTTTCTTGCTTAAGTGGTTGTCATGATGATCTTCATCTATTAGCTGGTCGTTGTAAGAGCCTTTAGATGTTAGAAAAATTATGATATCCAGATCATTATTAAAGACTCACCAATTGGTGATTTGTTGGGAATAGAAGGCCTAAAAATTAATTCAATAGAAAAGTGATCGGGGCTATAATCTCCTGGTGGAATGTGCTTGGATGCAACATTAGCCAAAAGACTCGCACTTACATTTTGGAGTCTTGTGACAGGGGAAATATTAAACGTTGTAAAATGATAATTGAGGTCCTGGACTAGTGATTGATAATGTTTCAAATGTCTCGAAAGATAGTGTATAGTATTTCTTACATGTTTGACTGCAATTTCCAAATCTCCAAATACTTGAAGATATTTGATATTAAGGTTGATGGCTTTATACAACCCTTGAACCAATGCTTCATATTTGACAGTGTTGTTTGTGCAATCGAATTCAACCCTGCATGCTAACATAGTTTTTCCCCTTCTAGGTCAACTAATATGCATTATGCTTCGGCTCCATCATTAGATTTAGGTACATCAAAAACTAATTTCCAAAACAAAGAGCTAACTACAAGCTTATCTACAAAATTTATACACTTAGAAGCATTTTTTTGAGAATAAATTTCAACTTGTGATATAATAAATTTCCTAGAAATGATTCGACTGAGTAATTTCCAATGATATTGATGTTTTATGCAACTGGTTCATTTTCCTCCTCTAACTATGTGATGATATACTTTTGAAGTTTCTCTCATCAACCATTATTTTATTTGGCTTACCATTATAGGGAAGCCACATGTGGGACCAATCGATTGCAAAATAGCCATGAAGATTTTTTAACCAGTCTCTGCTAAGGATTATACCATAGAATTCGGGGATAGTGACCACAAGGATGTGTATGAGTTGACACACTTTTGGGTTTGATGAGAGTCTAATAGTGACTTGATTGACTTCTCCTATAAATTCGACTTGGGATCAGTCTAACTGCACAATGCAAACAACATATTTTTGGGGCTCCACATTTAATTTCGCACAGTCTATTCTTGGTAGAATGTTGGATGAAGCTCTAGAATCAACTAAACAGTTGTGTAGATTTTTGTTGAAACCTTGAAAAGTGAAAAAAACTGGAGGAGTATCGGATTTAGATCTTCCTTCTATTATACCAATATCAGTAGGAGCGATTCTTTCTAATGAGGTGGTAAGAGGCCTTCCCATTTCTTAAGCAGTTTGCAAGATTACAACAATGGGAAGAGGAGAACTAGCGACTGCTTTTAGCTCTTGTTGTGTGTGGAGCATGATTGTTCAGAGGTCTTTGTTTCAGCCGGATGTATACCCCAGGAAGTTTTGTACACCCCTCCACGCGGGGGCAGGTGGGGACTTGTCCCCCCGGGGGGGTCTGGGGGCCCATCCCCCCCGGCTGGGGGGTCTGGGGGCCAGCGGTCCCTCGGCGGGGGCTCGGGGACAACGCCCCCGAAGCTAAAAACAGATGTAAATTTGCCTTGTAAAAGTATAGTATTTTCTAGTCAATCTGAGCCGTTCATTAGGCGGATGATCTGACGGTAGAACTTATGTTTAGTTTAGGGTTTTCTGCCCTAGAAGGCAACCCCTCTTTTTGTATGAGGGCATTGTACTTTGAGGCTGCAATAGAAGTGTATTTCTGTGTGTGAGCGAGAAACAGAGAAGTGAGACTGTGAGAGAAGACAAAGGATATTACAGTGGATTTGCTGTAGGTTGTGTCTCTTCATTTTGCTGGATAATAGAAAGGAAGGACTGGCTGTTCGTGGTGGACATAGCCAAAACTGGGTGAACCACGTATATCTGTGTCTCTCTTGTTTTGTGTGTTTTCTGTGTTTATATTTCTGCATTATTTCATGTGTTCCATTGCT
>APFE031254967.1:11368-56438 GCA_000404065.3 Pinus taeda | reverse complement strand
TAAGCTTATTACAACAATCTGAGAGTAATGTATGATGTGACTATTGCTGAACAAAGTGATATTGTCTTCAAATCTCGCAAACACTTATTTTATATGAATCCAATGATGATACCAGTCATACCAATACCGGGATGCAATTCAAATAAATTCACTTTATATAACACAGAGACATGAATTAGGAAACTTATTCAGATTCAAAGATTAACTGAGAAACATAGTCTATCATGTGAAAGATATATCAGATTGCTGGAACAAAGGAAATAATCAAACCACACCAATCACTGTATGATACAACAGCGAGTGACCGTCGGAGCTGGGCCCTTGGCTACCAATGGTACACCGCTTGAAGCTACTTCAGATACAGAAACGAAGTGAACACAAGGTTCTTTATATTGATTGCATTAACAAAGATACACAAAATCAAGTCTCAACAAAACTTAATGCTCAAAGCTGTTCCGAACCATGTAATTACAACAATCGATCCCCCACGCTCAATGGCGTGGTATCTTTATATAACAGAAATGACGGAGATATCTAGATACAAAAGATAAGCTAAAACAGCGATCCCTCAGGATCAGAGATCCTGAGGGATTCGCTAATCGTTCAGTTCTTCTCGTTCCTTTCTTGCGTTCTCCGTCTTGGCGTCCCACGTCCTCTTCCTGGATCATTCAGCTCTAATTTTACTTGATCGCGTCCGCATCCGGTTCCCTAGTGCTGGGACAGCAGTTGCTTTCCCTTTGCTTCTTGTTTCTGCTCAATAATCCCCTGTTTCCGCGTCCTTCTGCATAGAAAACATCGATTATTGGTGATTGAGCTTCGTTTGTCCATTTCCACACAATTTATCAAAACCCTTTTATTCTTTAGACTTATAATGCAGAAAAGGTTAGGAAACTTATTAGAAAACCACTAGATTATTATTCAAAAAGCATACCTTCCAAGCGCTCCACACAGCTTACATAATTGGCTGGTAATCAGGCGATGTCTTTCCAGGTTCGACTCCAGAACATTTTTCACATGGATTGACTTGTACTCGGAGTGAAGATTGAACGAGTTTTGAAGACCCCGGATCTAGTTTCATCCATCCGGGCTGCGATACATTCAGGAATATAAAGACATCAAGTGTACATCATTGCCGAACAGATGATCATCCAAATCAAAGGATGATGAGTCCAAATCATCAGTCTGCCACACAGACAATTGTATGTCCTATGTACATGAAAATGAATTTATAAAGCTGAGCATGAGAATGCACACCTCAGTTAGATCATGAAAAAATGTTGTCAAAACAATGTATTGTATTGTATCTTATTACAAGTCACCTCCCAACTCGAAAAAACTTTGGATCCTCATAGTAAAGCATTTCACTCGACATCAAAAAGATTAATGACCTCATGCTTTAGGGGGAAACTGTTATAGACATTTTTGGGCACTTCAAGCCCAATTATAAATGTCCATAAACTGAGGGCTCCTAAGTCCCTAAAAGTGTTGCTTCACTGCCTAAAGGAACAAGGTCAGCTAATTACATCATCTTCCAGAAGTTCTCCACTAAAAACTGCTCATAAATGGTCAAAACTAGACCATACTAAAAACCCAGTGCAGAGGGTGCGATGCATATCACCTTCCCCGTGTACAAGGTGCGATGCATACTAAATTTCTCCTCTGTAGGGTGTGATGGTTAGGAATGGACAAATGGCAGGGACAAAATGCAAGGTGGAAGATCATGGAATCTTCCAGAAGCTTCCCCTCTGACACTTGCCTTTCTATTTTCAACTAGGGATGAGTAAGATATCATCATTCTCCAAGTGGAAGCAGGAACTATTAGAGAGAGGACACTAATCAAGATCCAAGAAGATGACTCACCTCGCTATAATCATCTATATATGGATCCCTCATCATAGAGATCCAGAGGCTGGAACTTTTTATCTTATAGAGAAGTGTTGTTGGTTTTCTGGTGTACATTCATAGTGTTGGGTGATCTAAGCTTTGCTTGAGGTGAAGAAGGGCTTTCTAGCTGGAGGATGATGCTGGGTCAGAACATATGGTTGTAATCGTCTTACTACTTTTCATCTTAATAAAGCTATTCAAGTTTTCCTCCATATTCTTGTGTACTTGTTTATATATGCATTTGTATGGTTAACACACATCTAGTCTTGTGTTATGTATGAATAGAGATCTTTTTTCTTCAATAGTAGTATGTTGTTGTGATTCCACAGGTGCTCTTTGAAGCTGGGCAGATGAAGAAGAAGAGGCGAAGCTCTATTAGGAAGGAGAGGAAATCAAGCGCAAGACTAAGGTTGGTCTCCTTGGTTCCACTCCTATCTATTTTCATAAAGGAAAGCGAAAATAGACTTTACTTGTTTGTTTCTAGGATAGCTACCAGTCTTAGTGGGAATAGCAGCTTTCGAGTGGAAAATATTCTCGGTAACATGTATGGCCTAAAACAACCTCCCAGAGCCTGGTATGCAAAGATGGATTCTTTCCTTCTTTCCATTGGATTCATTCGATGAAAATATGATCAGAAAGTTTATTTGCGGCAACATGATGATTCCATTTTTCTGATAGTACTTTATGTAGATGATTTACTAATGACAGAGAACCTTACCTCAACTATTGATTCAGCAAAATCAACATTGCACGATCAATTTTCCATGACAGATTTGGGACTGTTGCATTACTTTCTTGGTCTTGAAGTTTTCAGTCTACTTCACGGATCAAGATGGCATAGTCTAAGTATGCATCAGATCTACTTGTCCACTTTCAAATGAAAAAATGCAAGCCAACAACATCTCCCTTTATTTCGGGGATCAGATTTGAGGATGTGGGTACTACACCTTTGGTGGACAGTACACTCTATCGATAGTTGGTTGGGATTTTTTTGTATCTTACTCACACTTGACCTGATATATCTTTTGTAGAAGGAGTTTGTTCCAAATATATGCAGGAGCCCCATGAGCTTCACTGGAAAGTTGCAAAGAGAATACTTAGATATGTGAAAGGTACTTCCAGTTTTGGTATCTTTTATGCTACAGATTGCCCACTTTCACTGATTGGGTACACATATTTTGATTGGGTTGGAGATGGTACAAACTGCATGTCCACCTCTGATTATGTTTTTAGCTTTGGTTCAGGGCCTTTTTTCTAGTCTAGCAAGAAACAATCCACGATTACTTTACCTACAACAGAGGTAGAGTATAGAGGTGTAGTGAATGCAGCTACATAGGTTGTTTGGTTGCAGAGGCTTCTCTTCAATTTTGGTATTCAATATTCACTTCCGAATGTCATATTTTGTCACAATTAGGGGTCCATTCAGATATGGATTGATCCATTTCAAAGGCAGAGGACCAAGCATATCGAGATTCACATGCATTACATCTGCAAGCTTATCCGTGACTGAGTCATATCACTGCAGTACTGCCCCACTGAGCAACAAGTTGCAGACATCTTCACCAAGTCTTTCACTGAAAAGAAATTTTCAGAACTGAGAGCTATGCTTGGAGTGGTGGAGATAGCTGAGTAGGCCCTTCTGGCCACTTAGCCCTTTTTTCCTCTTTTTTTTGGGGTGGGGGGTTTCCCATGAGGTTTTCCCTCTTTCTTCATTTTATGAGGATATTTTATTTATTGTACCTGAGTACCTAACATGGCATCTTGGTCGGGACTCAGTTTAGATAAGTGGGTTAGGATGAGGGGGGGTGTTGGAATATAATCCTAACATCTACATTTATTTTTCAGCCTAAGTATCCTTGACTTAGCCACATTCACTAAAAATCATGTTCACACTTGGTTTTTGGTAAACTAGCTCGGTGGACCAACTTTCCCTTGTTTTTTCCCTTTAAAGGCTTAATATTATGGAAATATTGGTCCAACCACTTTCCTAAACCATTTATACATCTAAGTGCATGTTCACACCTAACCACACCTCATCCACTTGAGTTATTTGAGGATTGGCGGCCCATATGAAGATTCCCCCCTTAAATCAAGGGATTTGGTCCCCCAGACCATTTTAGCATGTTTTAAAGTTTCCTTCCTTGGGAAATGCTACCCTCCTCATGCTTTTCTCGTGGCTGATAGTTGACATAGGTTTTCTTGAGTCATTGTTGCTATTTTAGGCCTCCTTTTAGCTTTTCTTTGCCTTTTCTAGTTTTTTACTAGTTTTTTGCTACTTTTCTAGATTTAGCAATTTCTATATAACCACCTCCCTTTGGGATTAGAGGTTTGGTTGCTCATGTATTATTATTGTTCATTAATTTAATACATTGATTTTATGGAGAAAATTCTCTCTCCTCTCTTGAATATCAACAAATTACTTGTGTTTAATTTAACTAGAATTATATATCTATTGGAGTTTTTACAGGAATTCTGCAGACAACACATAAAAAAATCCCAGCGTAACTACATTGCAACTTGATAATGAAAAAATAATCCTTATTTTTTATAAATTATTTGATGCAAGCAATATTCTATGACAATTGTAACTTTCTTATAAATTATTTTGTGAAGACAAAAATTATTAATTTTTAAAAATTACTTGATGTAAACAATATCCTAATTTTTTGGTAGAGTATTCTAGCGAGCTTGAAAGAACTATGTTTAAAAGAATTATGAAATATGGCTGCATAACTTTCGGATATGGTAATATGCGAACATGATTAGGATAAGGGTGGGTTACCATATGAAAATATTAAATTCACACCCTAAACAAATAAAAAATAATCTCCATAAACTAGATTATTAAGAGCCACACTTGGAATTTAGGCATCCACCACAAAGGAAACATATCTAAAATGACCTAATAGTGGAAGAGGTGGAGATCATCATGAAATGATAAATGAGTAAGAATATACAATGCATTAGAATGCCCTTTTCGATGATATTTTACTTCTATTAGAATAATATTCACAAGTTATGCCAACCATTCTCACCAACTAACAAATATCAATCCTTTTTTTTTGGTAAAGAAGTATATTTACAAGTTAATTATTTATTTAATGTAATAGGAGAAGAATAATTTTTTTTTTTCTAAAAAAGTGAGTGGATTAATGAATAGATATTGTTTTCAAGTTGAATTGATCACAGTGATAAAATTTGTAGTATTTTCAATTGCATGGAAGAATGAAACTTAAGTTTACTAAAGAAAGTGAGTGAGCCTAAGGGATAGGTATTGGTTTCAAGATAAATAGATAGTAGTAATAGAACAGCTAGTGCTTTTAATTGTGTAATCATGGTTGTTGGTTTTTATTAGAAGTTTAATTGTATGAGTTCATAAGGAGAAACAACATCATTTCCCCTTGGATATTTTTATTGTTGGGGACAGGGGATTTACAAATTTTAAAAGTAACATTAGGGGTTTAATTTCCACCCTTACGTGGCAGAAATCATGTAGCAAGGATTCTAAGAGTTCTTATAGGGCTTTTCAAATCTAAAGGGGAGAGGTTGAGGATGGAAGCCAATTGTGGGGAATAAATTATGCCATGAGCCATAAAATATCGATGAACTCTCCCACATTCTTCAAAGTAACATTCTTCTTTTGAGAAGATCATCCTTCTATTCAACATTGAAGTTTTCCCTAACTTAAGTTCAACATAATTGGGAAAAAAATCAAAAATTTCAATGCATATAAATCTTGTATTATACTTACTCATAAATATAAATTAAATCTATTTCAATACCTTATTTTCTAATTTTAAATACAACTCAATTCATTTTATTATGATTAAATTAATATTATATATTGTAATAATCTAAATGATATAGAATTATATTATATTTCTTTTATATATTATATATATTATGCTGTATCGCATTGGTTTTTTGGCCCGCTACCTGTTATTTTGGTCAACTTGATAAATAATTTTAATTTTTATAAAGTGTAACTTTATAATTTATATTTTTATATTTTTACATATTGTAAATTTGTTTATTCATATTTATCTGGAATGCTATTGGCTTTAACTTTAAACACCTTATAAGGCCATGCCTTGTAAACAGTGGCATGATGGTAGCACTTGGAAGTCGTCTAACACGCAAAAGAATGAATTGCTTGGACGTCCAAAAGTGGTCGGAATCTGGGAAAAAAAAGATTTCAAAAAATCTTGTAAAGGCAGTGTTTGAATCATGTTTTTGATGGTGGTGGAAATAGATTTAGCACCATCAAAAAAGTCTAGGACACCTAAAATTTTGAAGTTTAATAACTATAACTTGGATTTACAAAATCCTTGCCAGATTTTCTCTAAATATAACTGGAATTTCCATAACTTTCGAAGCAACTCCTCCGCCTTGATAGACTATGCCTTTTTTTTTTTGTGTAAAAAAGAATAACAGACGCCTCACAATAAAGAACCATTATTATTGATTTTACATTAGTAATTTATTCCAGTTATCACAGTCCGCGACGTCATGTTTTCACCGCTAGTAGGAAGGGGGTTAAAAAGATGCAACAATATTTTCCAGCGATTCCACGATGATTTTGAAACGTGTGCTCGCAATTTGGTAGGCACGTAAGCACGACAGTAACAATCATTGATTTCATTGTAGCGTGTGCACTGATCGGTCCTGTTTAATCATATCTGTGTTTCGATCCTTGATAGCTGCACGACTGCACCACAAACCCTTCAAATAAATATCGAATATCTTTCTGTATATTTATCCATGGAATTTGTAGAGTTGAGAACAAATCTCCTTTCCCAGCATATCATACAAAATCTTGTTAGACAAGAATCGAGTTATTATGTCAATTTTCAAATGCTATTTGGCATATGTTTTGTGTGCAAGTTATGTCCATCTCCCATAGGATTTGGACGCTACCATAGGATATTTATGGATAGTCTTCTGTTATTGTGAATCCATGAGATGATCCGTGAATTAATCTGTACCGATTTTTAAACTGTCGTACGAACCAAATCCAATCCCTTAATTTTCAAATTTTTTTTTTAATACAAGTAGGACCAAGTAGGACCGAATTAGGTAACTATAATTTCTAACCTTGGATGAGACCAGTTGCATCTGACCAAATTAGGTAACAAAAATTTCTAACGCTACATGAGGGGAGTTGCATCTTACTTATTTAGGTTACCACCGGTGCCACGTATTCTTCTGCGAGATTGAATGGCGCAATGAATGGGGTGTAGTAAGGTTCATAGGATGATACATGCACTAAAATTAAAATGTATTTCATCTTGTAGTAGACAATATGTTTAATTATTCTCATTAATTAATTGAAACTTTATTAAGCAGTTGTCTATAATGCGGTTTTTTGGAAGTTTTTCTGGTGGGTTTTTCGGGTTAAAATCGGTAGCAATTTATAGCAATCGCAAGTTTGATAGCTAGTTTCTGCACAATCAAAGCTTCCCAGGATTTTCCAGGGTGCTGAATCCAAATATGCAATTAAAAAACTATTTTAACTGCAACAAATCAAGATTTAACCTCAATTTCTTCGGCCTAATTCTGTCACCAAAATCTCCACAAAAATCGCATTATAAACAACTCCTTTATTACATTCCCTTTGAATGCACAGAATCTCTAAAAGCCTAATAATCCAAGAAAGCACGTGCTTTGGTTCCTATCAACTTTGTCGCTTGTTGATTTATTTTTAAAGCGATTGGCCTTGGACTTTGAAAATCTTTTTCGTACTTATTGTATTAAAAACTTAAGTAGGAATTCAATATAAAATTGGCTCATATTTATTTACAAGGGGAAGAGAATACTACTAGCAGTGGACGTAGCAGAGACGTCTCATTTTATTTGTAATACTATTTTCAAAATTCCATATTTTATCTCATTTTATTTGTAATACAATTCTCAATATTTCATTATTTCCAGATATGTAAAATATTGTTGGCTAGGGTTTAATTTTAATTGGATCAAATATTTTGGGGTTATTTATATTGGTTGTAGGTTTTGCTGGAAGATTATAGAGTGTTGATGAGTTCTTTTTTAATTTTACTATTTATTTAAATTGCTTGATTGTATCTATTTTTATATGCAAATTTTGGAAGCATTATTGAAGATACTTTTTTAATTTTATATATATATATATATATGTGGGAGCGATGAGTTGAAGGTCGCGACCCAACCTTAACACGGGCTAGGGTTTGTTTTTCTGGAGTTTTTGGGAGCTCCCTCCTATGCGACCTAGACTAGCATCATCTCCCACCTGGTGCAGTACTCCCGAACGTCGTTACTGCGCTCCCTCCGTTTCCTGTTTGTTGCCCTGAGCATATTCCCGGTGACCATGTCATGCCCTTACCTATCTTCATTGCCGCTGTTGGTCTCCCACAATGAAGGTTATCCTAGATTACGACGACAGCTAGTGTGTAAGACCCGGGGAAGACATGGACTCAGATTTCATAGACTATTCGAAGGACCCTCTCAAGAGTGCCTCCATATGGACTACTCCTCATTCAAGCACAGAGGGTTTTTTTCTATTCAGCAGATACTTGACAGAGGCTATCACTCCCCTACCCTCGATCTCGGGGCCTTCCTGCTCAGTTATCACTCTACCCATAGTTCCACCCTCCTGGTCGCCTTTTGCTACACCTCCTCCATTGTCGACCTCCCTTCAATTTGTGGCCTGATGCATTGGCCTTGATATCGCCTAATGCTCTTCTGGTTTCCCTCCCCTCCAGCCATCTGTCAGATCCCATTATCCCTCTACTTCTTCTCTCAGCAAGCCACTTCCTTCCTCATAAGGTCTCCCCCTCTTGACTCCGATATCATTTCCCCTTTCAGGAAGATTCACAAATGTCCCTCCCCTCTCAGACGCCTTCCCCTCTGGCCTTGGTCTGATCCCCTCGAACCCTAACCCTACAAGCCTTCCTCGCAGTGGAACACAAGTGGACGACACTAACGTGGGACAAAGGTTGGGAAAAAGACAGAAGTGCATGAAATCAATGGCACAGGATGTCATCATTAGTTTGGAAGAAGACATATAGTGGGGCGAAGCCATGGAAATTGTCAAACAAGTCTTGGTTGGCAGAGTTTGGGGCAGGAACTATATGGTGGCATGATTAAAACAATGGGTGGCAGAAATTTGGGGATAACACTTGGGCAAGCTACCTTTCATTCAAACCTTTGTCTGTGGATGGTTTTCTCTGCGTTTTGCTGGGACCGAGCATATGAACTGGGTATTGTCATCCTTTTGGCATATAGAGTAGGCCCCTATGCTGTTGAGGAGATGGAGCCCCCTATTTGATCTAGAGATGGAAGAGTTAGGGTTTGGGCCTCTATGGGTTCATCTCCCCGGCCTGCCACTACAATTCTGGTCTGAGGACATATTCAAATGCATAGGGAACTCTCTCGGTACCTATCTGGAATTCGACAAATCATACCTCTCCATGAGAATTATGGATTTCGCGAGGATCTGAGTCCATATAGACATCAGAGAAGGGCTACAGGAGCAAGTTACTCTACGTTGGAAGAACTTAACATGAACGCAGATCCTGCATTACGAAGGGGTTCCATTTAGATGGAGACGTTGCCACAAAGTGGGTCACCTCTACAAGGACTGCCCTCTGATTGGGAAAGCAAGGAACAGGAACAAGGGTAGACAATTCCTACAAAGGATCCTCAGGCACTAGCAAGGCACTGCCCTACGCATGAAGAAGTGGAACACACATCCCCTAAAGCAGCAGAGAACTCCCCAGCCTTGGACACTCCAAAGAAGTGAAGAAAAACATATTTTCGGCCACCCTCTCCTCCTTTGACTAGGTCAAGGGTGGTTGTTGAAGCCGTGCTATATTCGAGGAATGCAACACACTTGCCAATATGTTATCCAAGGAGGCAGCGGTCAGGCCACATGGCACATGGTTGATACAGGAGCAGAGGGAGGAAGCACACTACCAGTACTACCATCGCCTTTTCATGGACCATATAGTTTAGGCACAGTAGGAGCCTGTGTTTATTTTCTGTATCCGAGGAGGCAGCAGTTAGGCCACATGACACATGGTTGATACAGGAGTAGAGGGAGGAAGCAAACTACCAGTACTACCATCACCCTTGAATGGACCATATAGTATAGGGACAATAGGAGCTTGTGTTATTTTATGTTATATGTTAATATTATCATGTTTATATATTACTAGTTGTATTTAAAGACGAGCATACTCTCTTAGCAGAGTATTTTTTGATAACATTATATGAACTCTACTCATGGCAGAGCCTTGCTGCGTGGAGAGATGATTATATTTTTTGTATTACCTCTACTTGACAGGCATTTAGCCTCATATACTGCATATGCGAACATCATCTACAAAATGTAATTTTCCTTAATATAATGAAAATTACAATTTTTCCAAAGGGAATATATATATGTATATATATATTCTAAAAAAATATTATTAATTAGAAATGAAAAATTATTATATATGTTATTTTTTATTTAAATTTTATAATTAATTTTATAAGATCTGAATTTTCCCTATAAACCTTTGTTTCTCGTTTAAAAATAACTATCCCAAAACTTATTCCATAAGATTTGGACATTACCTAACTTGACATGTCAAAGAGAATAAAGATCATACTCAAACTAGTGACGTGATTATAAAAATGCGATTAAAAAAACATAATGGTACTAATAATACTAAAAGAAGTAATCATATTTTTAAAATGCAATACTAAAAGAAATACTAATGGTAGCCTCATTTCTCTCGTCAATATATGTATTAATGAGTTAATAAATCATAATTTTTCAAGTTTATTAAATTACTTTTTGAACTAATTATTTTATTTAGTCATTATTTTAGTGTTGGTTTGTTCCTTGTGTTTCATTATTTTAAATTTAATTATGTTGATAATTTTTGTGCATGGTATGATTTTCTCTAATATACAACATATTCGTTTTCTCTCCAATAAGTAAACAAGAGATCTATTGTATGTAATTCCACTTTCTAAGTATGCAATTCAATTTTCTCTCCAGTAAGTAAACAAATGATACATCCTATGTAAAAAATTGTATTTCTATTTAATGGGTGTGTTTTTTTTCTTTTTCTTTTTTATTGTAATATCTTTTTTATTAAAAAATAGAACCTGTTTTGTAATCAATTTTTTTATATATGAAAATGTGGCGTTCCAACATACACCTATGAGTAACTAATAAAATTTTTATTATTATCATTGTTGGTAGGATTGGATTCTCCACCATTGTGACAATGTTAAATTACAAATAGACAAATGCTTCAATTTACCAATGAGTAGAATGTAAATTAACCTGGTTCTAAACCTTAACACTAACTTAATTTAATATTGTTACTTTGATTTAGTTACATTTAAACTAAGCCACAACAATGGCTACTATGTAACCCTTGTTTCCTCTTATGTTATAAATCAAATCAATTCAATATGCAATATAAAATTAATACATAAAATAATATATTACATTTATTATATTATTTTATTTTATTTCTATATAGTGGTTTTAATTACATGTTATTATATACTTTAGTTGTAAAATTTAAATAATATACATTTTAATTAATAGTATATTATACAATTAAGAATTTATGAACTCATATTTATAATGTATTTTATGTTATTTAAGTACAAAGGAAAAATGTGTTAGTTGCTCAATGATAATGACTTTTTCTTTAAAAACTCATTTTTATTCATAGTCACATTAATAATTTTTTTTTTATTAATTTTATTTTCATACAACTTTTTGATTGAATTTAACCATGATTACATGGATTATGGTACAAAAAGGGAATTGCAAATTCATAAGTATTATTTTATTGCTTTAGCTATTATTTTATTATTTCCTTAGGAGGTCCATTAGACCTCAAAATTCCCTTAATGGGTTTAAATAGGTTGCAAAGGAGGGTTACTTGGTGGCACACTAGAAGGAAGTTTCAATTGTTGTTGCTGCATGGGAAATTGTATAGGGAATTGTCCTATTAAAATAGGTTTTTCTCCATCCTTGATACTTGTTGATGGTGTTGGATGCTGCCAACATGTAGGGGGTCTCCTCGATGTGAAGTGTCAATTAGACATCACACCATTTGGAGTAGGAATGCCATTTGGTTATATGGTCTGACCACCATTACAAGTGATTCAGAAGTGTTCCTTGGCCACAACGCATATACAAGAGATCATAAACACAACTTTGGGGTAGCAATTATGTAAGATTTGTGTGACACTGAATATAGAGTGTAAAGGGAGCTTCCACAATAAGATAGGGATAAGCCTCTATTAAGGAAATAATAGTGCTATCCTAAGAGCGACACATGAGCGAAGAAGAATAACTTGTTGATCAACCTATAAATTAGTTCATCAATTGAACAACAATCATGAAATCATAACAATGCTCATTCAACAAGATCCATCTCGAAAGAAGTGAAATAAATAATTATCTTTAATATGTATTACAAAAACGTATACCACAAATATATAAAGGGAAATCTTACTACATCCAAAATGCATGCATGAAAGAGTGATGGCTCAAGGATCTTCTGATATTTAATGAAAGATTCCAAGTACACTGCTACATAGGTGAAACACTAGCTCCAATAGTGGAACATGAAGCTATGAATCACTTCTTTAAAGAATGATATTCTCCCTTTTACACAATAAGAGAAGCCATGGCCATGTCTCTAAAGGTACAAGACCTTTCCATGAGTTGTGAGGAACCATTTATAACAAATGACAATGATTCTTGAGTTTCCTCATGATTCTTTGACTTCTATGACCTATGGGCTTCCATATGACTTTTCACATTCTACTCATGAATATTTACTTTCCGCATGTGTCATTTCATATTCAATATGTGTCTCTTTTTTTTTGTGTAAATCGGACTATTCTATTATAATACAAAAAGTTACAGAGGGTTACATTTTCCGCCAAAAATTGGCTACATGGACAGGTTGACATTTTGAATCTGAAACTGAGCCTGAGAGAGAGGACTGTAAGACTGTCCTCTTTTCCCCAACTAGAACCATAGCTATACTGAAGACTACAAAACGGAACCTACCACTCCTTGCAGCGCATGGGAGGAGGTTGCAGACCCTTACAATACTGAAAAAGTGCTTACAGACGCTGAACTGATAAGACAGAACTGACATTACAGACACGGATGCGCAAAGCATAATTGACACAGACATTGTAGAAATAAACATAGACATGGACTGACTCCCCAAATCGACAGGTGCAGCTTTGATGACTTCCAAAAATGAACAGAACATAGCCATACCACCCCAGAAGCCCAGACCGCGCGCCTAGGTGTAAGGATTTGGAGGCTCCTCCACCATCGGGCTGATGAATGTGCCGTGTGGCTCCTCCACCACCAGGCAGCCGTAGGAGTCTGAGGCACTCGTGTCGGTGTAAGGCGCTGTGTTCCTCTCAGGCTCGCTTGGTCCAGCTTGGTTCCTTTCAGGCTCGCTTGGTCCAGCTTGGTTCTTCGCCACCTCACCTGCGGCTTCCTGAGACTGTAATTGCTGACCATGAATAGGCGAGGGTGGCCTTTGATCAGCTGGGGCTCCAGGTCGGTCTTGGTGCTCGCATTTTTCAATGCGCACTGAGACGAAATACACAACATTGTCTAGGATGCAGGGGTACATGAAACGAGTTGATGGATGCCCACCGAAGGGACATACCGCCGACCTGCCCCGCCCTCTGCCTCGCCCTCTCCCTGTGCGAGCTTGTGGAGAGAGAATTTCCTCTGAGGACGCAGAGGACTGTGGTGAAGAGGCCCTTGCTCGGGCTCTACCTCTTGAGCCACCACGCCGACAGGCTCCACGTTGCCGTTCACGTGGCATGGTTCAGCGCCAAAACTAACCAAAGGACGCAGACTCTTCAAGAGCTAGATGTCTGTTCTTATCTCCCAGGACAGAGGCCAGGCCTGATACCAAACCGCATTCGGAGAGTTTATCCCAGCTAATTGACCCGACCCGCACCCAGAAAGTGCATTGCGCCCCGGGAATGCCCCTCGAACTAGATACCCAGGAGACAGCGATGTTGCACAGATCAGAATTCTATCATTGACAGCGCCGCACCATGCTAAATCGACAGCCCAAGTTCTCAAGAATTTCAGGCTTGCAACCAAGGCCTCAAGAGCAGAGGGCCAAGGTTGATGAACAGTCTTCCTTCCACACTGGGCAGACATCCAAGAATTGAGGACTCCTTTCTCTAACGAAACCAGGCAACCAGACAACCAGACAACCAGAGCTTCGCTCACCAGACAACCAAAGCTTCGCTCACCAGAGCTACGCTCGCCCCTCACCAGCTTTCTCAGACAGTCCCCCTCATCTCTCACTCTTGAAACCAGAGAATTCCGCAACCTGACCCTCCGCTCAACCAGACAACCAGAGCTTTGCTCTCCTGAAACTCGCGAATGACTTCCCCTCAGCGTCGAAATGCGGCCTCTCGGCAATCTAATACCCCTGCCAACTTGAGAGAGCCTGCCTGCATTAACTCTGGCCGGACTCCTTCGCGAGTCTTCAGCCCATCTGTCCTGAGCTGGCGGCCACTTGTCATTAAATGACGCCGCCTGCTCATTAACCTCGCTGTCATTCACCCGCAGCCGGGGGTTGAAGATCCTGAGTTGCTAGTGATAGGCAAACACGTTGTAGTTGAGTATTTGATGTGTCATTAAGCTTACCTGAGTAAGGGTGACTATTCATATCGACTCCCTGATTGGCTAACTGATCAGCGACCTTATTGGCGGATCTTTTAACATGCTGGAAAGTGATGCTATTGGGACTTTTGAGCCGCGCTTCCAGTGATTCTAGTCTGCTGAGCAATCTCCAGCTGGAGGCAACTTTGGTTGCAGGGGTACCTACTTGAATCCTGATAGCTGCATTGATTAGGATCTGGGAGTCGCCTTCTGCTGTCAGCGGATAGAAGCCCTGCTGGTCAGCTATGCATAAACCTTTCCATAGCCCTTCTAATTCAGCAACGTTATTGGTATCATTTCCAATCGATCCAAAGAAAACATGCTGAATGTGCCCTTGATCATTGCGTATGACGCCACCATATCCTGCAGGTCCTGGATTCCCCTTAGCTGCATCATCGAAATTTAGCTTGAAAGAGGCTCGAGCTGGGGGGGACCAATGTGAAGGGGAGACCATCTTGTTTATCATACGAGTGGGCGGATGGTGTGTATAAGAAACATGAATTTCCCAAGACTTCCAAATGGTTATCTCTTGGGGCGACGAAGGCCAGTCCGTTTCTTGCCAGAATCTGAGCGCTAAAGTCTCTTGAAGGTTATGCTTTAGAAGAGTCCACAGAATCTCAAGAGGGCGCTTTTTGTCATTGAAAACTCTGTTATTCCTCTCCTTCCAGAGAGTCCAATAGAGAAAACCTGGGATGAGAGTCCATAGTGCGTTCAGTAGCAGGCTTTGATAAGGTGTCTTGGGCCAATTCCGCAGAAGATTTGCTATATTCCCTTGACGATTTCCAAATCTTTGAGTACACCTATCAATTAGATTCCAAAGTTGAGTCGCCAGGGGGCATGTTTCCATTAGATGCAGGATGGACTCTTCGTGCTGAGAGCAATTTGGGCATTGGGATGGGCCAATGAAACCTCTTCGTAGCAGATTGTCCCAGGTGAGGATTCTTTTCTTGCTTAAAAGCCATAAAAAGATGGAGATTTTGGGCCAAATAGTGGATTGCCAGATGTTGCACCATAGCTGATCTTTGTCGTCGGAGTTTTGGGCATACCTCATATTGTATGCTTCCTTTGTTGTGAAAATTCCTCTCATTGTGTGGCCCCACCTTCGTCTATCCTGCTTATTTGACTTTTTGATCTTCCTGTGCTGTAGTTCTTGTTCAATGTCTTCATAGTCTTCTCCTTGCCAATCCTCCTGCCAGGTGCTAGCTGGTCTCCATTGTTGATGGTCTGTACCTTCACTCTGCTGCCAGAATTGTGCTATGCCTGCCAAGTTATTGCATTGCATATGAATTTGCCAAAGCGGTTTGTGGAAGATTGATGCTAGCATCGGGAGCTGCTGCCAAGAGTCCTCCCAAAAACGCGCTGAATCCCCTGACCTTACTTCCCAAAAACTATGATCTTGAATGAATGTGCTATGAAGTTTTGCTGCATTCCAGATCATTGAGCCTGTGCTGCTTGGATTGAACCTTATCAGATCCTTCCATTCACTGCCAGACGCATATTTGGCTTGCCAGAGCTTCGCCCATGGAACTTGTGGTTTGATAAGCCAATTCCACCAAACCTTTGCACCCATGGTATGGTTGCTGTGCAGTGGGTCCCTTAAACCTAATCCTCCAATGGTCTTTTGTTGGCAGACCTCTGACCATTTGACTAAGGCCCATTTTCTATTTAGACCCGAGGAGCCCCAAAGAAAGTTCCGCTGCAGATTGCGTATGCCTTTGAGGACCCATTTCGGGGCTGCAAGGATAGAGAAGAGATAGAGCGGCATGGTTTGAAGCACAGATTTGATCAGGGTGAGACGACAGGCAATGTTGAGAGACCTATACGTCCAGGAGGAGAGTCGGGCTTCGAGTTTATCCAGCAACGTTCTCCACGAAGCATGTTTAAGAGCTGAGAGCATAAGAGGAGTGCCCAGATATTTGGAGGGAAGCGTGGCAATAGAAAAGCCTAGGATTCTGGCAATATTTCTCTGAGTGGAGACAGGGGTATTGAAAAAGAAAAGCTGAGATTTAGAAGCGTTTATAGAAGTGCCGGAAGCTTCAGAGAACAGATCAAGCAGGGTCTTAAAGGAGTTTGCTTCAGCTGAGGAGGGGTGTCCAAAGAGCATTGTGTCATCTACAAACTGTTGGTGCGATGATGGTGGGAGGCCATGTAAGGCAATGCCTTTAATGGTCTTTGAGGTAATAGCGTGATGCAGCAAACGACTGAGACCTTCCGCCATAAGGATGAAGATGAAAGGGGAGAGGGGATCCCCTTGCCTTATGCCGCGAGATGAGCGGAAGGGCCGAGAAGGAGAGCCATTGAGCAGGATGGAGAAGCTAGGAGTAGATATGAGGTTCATTATCCAACGAGTCCAGGTGGGGCAGAAACCAAAGGCAAGAAGCATATGCTGAATATATTCCCAACTGAGCTTATCAAAAGCTTTTGATAGATCAAGCTTCATTAACATACCTAGCTTTTTGAGAATCTTTAAGGAGTGGATAGCCTCATTAGAAAGGATGATGCCATCTAAGATTTGGCGACCTTCTACATACCCCGTTTGCTCAGGTAGAATAAGAAGAGGCAGTAGGGGTTTGAGTCTATTGGCGATAACTTTGGATATGAGCTTGTAGATGACATTGTAGAGGGTGATGGGCCTGAATTTATCCGGCGTGTTGGCTTCCTCCCCTTTGGGCACAAGTGCTATAAAGGTGGAGTTCAGGGAAGGGAGGAGCCAATGCATCGAGCGGGATTCCTCTACCAAATCCCAAACTTTGCTTCCGATAAGATCCCAAAATTCATGAAAGAAGTTAGAGGTAAAGCCATCTGGACCAGGAGCCTTACTGTCTTTTAACTGCGCCATTGCATCCTCCACCTCTTGCATGGAGACCGGTTGAAGAAGGTTTCTGTTGTGGTCGGCTGTGATGAGCTTTGGAATGTGCCTTGTGACCTCTTGGATAGCAGCTTTTCTGCTTCTGGTTTTCTCTGTGAGTGTGTCCTGGAGGTAATCTCTAAGCTCCTTTTCCATGTCTTCATGCCTCTCTAGTTTCTCCCCCTGATTGTTATTGATGAAGACTATGTTATTGTGCATTCTTCGCTGGATCGTGGTTCGATGGAAGAATTTGGTGTTTTTCCCCCTTCCTTGAGCCATTTTATTCTGGACTTTTGGCGCCAGAGGATTTCCTCTTGCGATATTCTTGCTTCTAAGGCTGTCCAAAGGGTTTGTTCTTTATTGGCTAGTTCCTCTGTTCTACCTGCTGTGATGATAGTTTGCTGAAGAATGCTGAATTCCTGCTCTAGTTGTTTCCTGGATTCCATGATGTTGCCAAAATGATTCTTGTTCCAGGCCTTCAACACTTGCTTGAGATGTCTTAGTTTTTGTTGAAACTTGTACATTTTGGCACCATCTGGAGGAGTAAAGGTTTTCCAAGCAGTCTAGACTACTTCCTTGAAGCTTGGGTGACTGGTCCAAAAGGCTTCATAGCGAAAAGGTCGGTTGCCTCGATTTCCAGGTCGGGTCCATTGCAGCATAATGGGCCAATGATCCGATCCTCCTTGAGGCAGAATGGAGGCATGAAAGTCCCCTCCCATATGTATGGCATTATCTGAGAGTAGAAATCGGTCAAGTCGAGAGGCGATGTTGTGAACACCTCTACGCTTGTTCGTCCAGGTATAAATGCCATTGGAGGTTTTGACATCGATAAGATGGTTGCTACTAATGAAGTCCTTGAATCTGGTGCTGTCTTCTTCCAGCTTCATTCGTCCTCCTTTTCTTTCCTCTAGGTGAGTGAGCATATTGAAGCCGCCTCCACTGATCCACAGGGGGAAGCGCCTGGATGAATTTAAGCTTGTTAGCGATTCCAGGGCTTTTAATTTGAGTTGCTGTTCTTGGGGGAAGTCGGCATTGGTTAGGTGCCCATGGATATCCGTACCAATGAGATGGAACGTGGCCTGGATGAAACAGCGGGTCGCATGGAAGTCTTGCAGTATCAGAATCTGCGGATTCCAAACTATAGCTAAGCCTCCTGATGCGCCCAACGCATCTGTAGAAACAAATTGACTTCCACTCCAAACTTTATTGAAGAGCTGCTCCAGTGTTGTGGAGGTGCTCTTGGTTTCCTGGAGAAAGACTACTGCCGGTTTTTCTGTCTGTATCATGTTTTTTAGCATTCTGTGCTTTGAGTAACCATTGAGCCCCCTCATATTCCAAGAGATAAGCTTCATGAGGAACTATGGGGGAGGGCCTTGTAGAACCTAGTTAATTTCGGGAATCTTCCAGATTCCATTAGTTGTTCTCCTAATACGATTGTTCTCTGCAGATCTGTTTTGCACCCTCTTTTCTTCATCTCTTTTAGGATTTTTTTCCCATCCCATGGATTACCTGCTTGTATTCCTAGGCATTTCTTGTGCTGAGCTTTGTTCAGTACCTGTTCCAGTCTTTCTATTTCCCCAGGGGGAATGGTTGTGTATGCTTGTTGCTTGCAAGCATCTTCCAATTTGTGAATGTCTAGCCCATCCAAGCTTACATTCTCTATGTCTTCTTCCATATTGATGGGAGTACTCAGATGGTCTTCTAGGGTCCCCTCATGCAGGCTGAGAGCTAGAGCAGCATCTAGATCCATGTCTGAGGGCTGTAAATCTGTATCTATCACTGGCATTTTTAACTTTGAATTAAGAGGAGCACCGATTATCTCCGAAGCAAAGGGGCGTAGAGTATTTTGAGCGAGAGAATCAGCAGAAGGAGGAGTCTGAGAGGCTTGAGAGTCTTTTTGAGGCGGAAGGTCAGAGGGATCCTGCGGGGTGAGAATCTGGTATCTGTTCGAGGAGTCCAGTTTCTTATGGCCAGGGGGGACATCTTTTTGCCCATTGGACGATGAGGGGGCTGCATTCGATTTCTTGGCATGTCTACGGCGATGGGGGACTTTGACAAACCCCTCTGAGTCTTTGGAGATCTCATTGGTGGTGGATTGGATCTGGACATTCAAAGGGCATTCCCTGAACAGATGTCCATGTTCATGACATTTGCGGCAGTGAAATGGGATATGTTCATAATCAATAGGTTGAATCCATTCATAATCATCATGATAGAGGCTTACCGTATCTGCGAGGGTCTTCTTGAGTTGCATCTGGACGCAGATCCTTGCATAGGAGGTAAATCTTCTATTTTTTGTTTCCTTTGCCACCTTGATGAAAGTTCCAATGCGGTTGCCAATATCCTGTAGAGTTTATTCTCTCCAATACTCCATGGGTAAGGAATACATGCGTATCCAGACAGGTGCATGGTTGAGGTCTTCGGTGTCTAGGTTGAATCGGGGTTTCCAATCCTGTAAGAAGAGACCCGCTGAGTTGAAGAAATAGGGGCCACCCTCAAATACTCTTATTTTGTCCTCCAGGCAGGTGAATATTGCTGTGAAGAAGCCTTTAGGACCCAGAAGCAGGGAGATATGTCCTTTTGGTTTCCATTTGGAGGCCACCCAGCCATGCAAGGCTTTTTCCGTTGGCCAGAAGCCTAAAAATTTCCCGATGAGCGCATGGTCCTTCATGTACTGTATTTCGCCATTGATTCTGTGGCTTGGAAGCTCCACTTTGATTCTTTCCGGTGCTTTGGGGATGCATGTAGTCGTTTTTGTCCATGGTGGTGACGCCTTTGGACTCTCTGGCGTTTCTTCATCAGTGCATGCATTCAGTTCTGGAGCGACTGGCTGCTCAGAACTTTGTCTTGACTCGGTATTAAGATTCTGAGAGGCCTGGGTTATCATTGGTGCGCTGTCAGCTCTGAGAGGATCGCTTAGAGGAGGGGAGGGTTGGTTACCTGCCCCTCCTTGATGGGAGGACATGATGTAATGCGCAGTCAGGCGCAGTTGCTACTGCTGCTAACAGCTTTGATGGGAGCGGCGTCTGTGATCGGATGCGCAGGTCTGTACATTGGCAGAGAGTTGCAGAGCTCTCTAGGTCAAAAAAAAAGTCTCTACATAACAATTCAATATGTGTCTCTTATACTTCATTACATTGGTCTTATTGTTTACAAAATACGAAATACATATAAGATGGTGGCTATATAATACAAACTCTAATAAGACAAAATTTCTTCACATAGGTGAAAGAGACGAATCAATAACTTCATCATGGAGTTCATTAGTGATATATGAATCCCATGCTTAAAACTCTACTGCAATGAATTTGACTCAGACATGCAAATCTACAATGTATCACATCTTAACCTCCAATTCTTCTCTCTATATGGATTTGGAGACGGATTATACACTATTCCACAGTCACAATAACTTCATATGAACTTTAGCCAATGAAATCACATGTTGTAAGATAATTTCCTTGGTGATGTCTAAGTATTCCTGACCTATTTATTTTCTAATTTTCTTAATGTATTTCTTTATATCCTACATAATGACATCCTTGCATCTAATTTTTCCTAATGCACCCACAACAAGCATTCCATGTTTTTGTATTAGGGACTCCAAACCACTGTGAAGTTGACCATAAGAATTTATAGTTTTGATTTCTTGTTCACTGATATGGGCGTAGTTCTGAATATGGAGCCTCAACTGTGGTCTATCCATCTCAGTAACAATTATGTCCTTCTTGACCAAATTTTCTAGGACATCAGGATATTTAACACCCCATTCATGTATCAAGTCTACAACTTTGTTTGAAACCTTAAGGAGTTTCAGGATCTCTTGAGATTTCTTCTATATTCCTACCAAGTGTGCCACCATCTCATGCAGGAGAATCATTTCATTGAATAATTTGTCCATAGTGTCTTCCACTAGACCCATTTCTTCAAATACAACTAATTGGAATTCCCTTGTGTTGAGACTGTTATAAGACAACCATCGATTATCTATAGTGAGGTGATCTATTTTTCACTTTGTTGCAGCCAATTCCCTCCTCAACTATGCATTCTCACTCATAACATACTATGAATTGTCTTGCGTTGTTATTGTAAAATCAACATTAGCTTCCGTAAATGCTTGAGGGTTTCTTCGGGTGTTAGAAACTATTACCTTCTCAATGGATACAATGAATAGATGTTTAGGATAATTTGGGAAGTACTTTCATCTTTCTTACATGATCCTCTTTTTCAATTGATTAAGGGTAACATTACATACACCCATGACTCCATCTTCTAGTGGAGGTGTAATTACCATATCGTTGAATGGAATATGGCCACCTATATGAGGAAGTATTGAAGGAGTGCATTATTCATCTACTATAGGTTTGACTCTTCTCCCAATTTTTCTTCTATCTCTTCGGCCAACTTTTCTTCTTCCATTATTTGTACAACTTCTTCCTCCTAAGACTAATTCTGTTGTTCGACGTCTTCAACTGCTTCCAAAATTTGTTTAAGGATCTCATCCTGCTTCATATTTTCTTCTTCTCTTTTCTATAAACACTTTATCTCTTGGTGCTTCTTTGCATATAACCTTCTCTTCTCATCTTCCTCACTTTATTTCCTCTATTTCACTTTCTCAATGGCACCCTTTAAGATATGATCAACTTAAGAATTTATGATACACTCTATCATTGGATCATGCTTAATATTCTTCTTGGGTACTATTATGTTCACTTTAGTAGTTTCAATATGTGTAATTGCCTCCTCCCACATTTAACCACTTTAATAATCTCTCCAGGGTAAACATGAGTTGGGTATCACTATGATATGACTTGACTTCCAAGTTTTATTTATGGAAGTGGGATATACAAACCAAAAGTAAACTAACATCCTTCAAGGACTACAGATCACTCAGGAGCCTACCAACCAACTCAAGCGATCAATCCTTGAGTTGGAACTCTTTTTCACTATGTTTAATCCCTAATAACACCCATAAAACTACATGAATGTGGTTGGAAGGTTATAACCACACCCATAATCTTGTCAACGTGCATTTATGATCGAAAATTCCCTATTCTGTGCATGCAATCATGAGATCTATGTCACTTTTTCAGGCTAGCCTCCATATCACTACCCATAACTTCTTGCAACTTTCCAAAATCATGGCAATGATGATAAAAATTCTAAACAATCAAATCTTAAGCAAGATATTGACGTAGACATGCCTAATACAATATAGGTACTTTGTCAAATAGATAGCAAACATGGAAGCTATAGGTCATGAATGCATATATGATCATAACATTTGAGCTTCATATAAATACCATTAAAAAGGTTGAATGCCCTCTCAATATAGCTACAACAACACTTGTTAGTCCACGCATTCATCAACCATTCAATAGCTTATCAAATCATAAATAAGAGCCATAACTAGAGAACCTTATAGAACCATGCATATAATTGACATATAACCATAACCAAAAACCATGACAAATAAGCCCTAAGATCACCATAATAACAAGTACAATTTCTCATAGTTAAATGCCAATTATTGTGTCTTTCCTTTTCCAATTCCTTTGTCAATTTTCATAGTCATTATTAAACCACAATTGATGCCTACTATAATTTTTTCTCACCATTCATCTTGAAATATGTGTCCCATGACCTTGGTCTTATTTATTGTTGTAGTAAATTCTACATGTAAGGAGACATTACTTCGCAATCCTAAGATCGATTAGGATCACTAAACAAAAAAATAATATGGATAACCCAAGACAATAAAAATCCCCAAGTCAAATGATCATGCAAGCAGTCTCCATACAATTTTTAATGCTATAAGAGTTTGAGCAAGTACCTTGCCTCCATGTATATCAGTGAAGGGTTTTGGGCCTGATGTAAAAACCTTCTGCTAAATATCCCAAGCCTACACATAATCATAAACAAACAAAGACAACAAGTGACCTTCCACAGAAGATTGTCAGCTCAAGGCATCAAGGAATACATTAACATATATCACTCCAAATGTTGATATAAATTAAGGGAACATGAACATTCATTAACAATATAAAAAACAATACATCACCATACCTTCAACTTTATAAGTTCTCTCCTCATTTTGGCAAAGTCTCCCGACTATAACTATTAAGAAATCAAAGAAACATGAGTGATTTAGATTTAAAAAAGAATGCAACAAATTACAGATATAACCATAAATACAAAGATGCATTAAACACTTCATTTCATTAATATCAAATACTGAAATATGCTTACAAACAGAATGGAAATAAGACTAGCTCGGGTGATGGTAGCTTATCTCTAAGAAGATATGTGGCGGCTACATGCCTACGAACTGAGTTAGAATGAGGGTGAAAGGTGTATTTATTATTGAAAAATAATGGAAAACTCTAAACATTCAAAAATCTAACCCTAGGAGATGAAATGCCAAACTATGGGCCTCATTTGGGTAAATTGGTACATTAATTTTTATGGGTTGTAACTTCGGCTTACAATCTCCGTTTGATGCACACAATACCTTGTTAGAAATATCTATCCTAGGACTACAAATTGTGAATGAACAACATTGGTCTATGCCCCATGTTGGTCCCAATTTTCCTAAAAAACATTTTAAGGCCTCAAAACAGCTTTGGAAGTTCAAGACTCAAAAAAATTCCAGAAATAGTAAATTGTGCTACAAATAAGGAAACTGAAAAATTGAAAGAACAATGGTGGGGCTCCAAGTGAAATAGGCGGGTGGCCACCAATATTCACCTGTATCAATGAGGCTCTCAAAACATAATCACAATAGAAGCATATGACTCTCTGATTTTGGCTCACAGGTTCTAACTCTCTCATTCTCACTAGCCTCACCCTCTAGAATGACCAGGTATAAATAGGAAGCGGAATAGTCCTAGGAGGATGAAGGTAGACATAGAGGATGAAGGGAAGTTAGAGAATCTTCTCAATAATTTGTCCTAGTGAACTCGAATAGATGAGATAAGAACATGAGTCGAACTAATCTCTTAGGAACCATAATTCTCTAGAACAAGTCTCCTAATTGCATGGACAAAACTATGAAATATTGGTTATAACAACACATACAAAGTGTCTTTCATGCGGTTGGAGGGTTCCAACAACACTCACAAGTGAGCCTATGTGTGGTTGGGGAGAAAAGATGGGAAAATTATTGATCAAGGCCAAAGAAAAAGGTCAACAACATAATGACTCAAGAGGACTAACCTTAGGGAGAAAAATAGGTTGATAACATATGTTGCCTAATGCATGAGTTCAAAAGAGTAATTGATGCCTGAAATGCATTATAATAAAAGTCAAAGGTTAAAATAGGAGTGAGGAGACAAATCCAAGAACGTGGATTCGAAGGTAGCAAATTTTGAAGTCTCATATGTACTGGTAATATCCCCAAGGTGGGCACACCCATGCTCAGTCATAAAGAGACACTGAACATGGCTGCCAAAACATACATTGTGGATCCATGACATAAATGCTAGAACATGGCCACAAAGAAATACACATTTGATCCATGTAACATGTATTTCATTAAACGTGGAAGTATTCTAGTACAACGACTTTTAACACAAAATCATTTCATTAAATTTGGAATTATTTAGTGTGTCTGGAATTTAGAACTTTAACCATATTAAGTTTAAAAACCAGTTATTTCATTACATTTAATGGATCTATTCACTTTTTTTGGTGATAAAATTATAATGATAAACTATATAAAACAAATTTATATGAATTTTCATAAGCAAATATTTGATGTCTTAATCTTGGATTCGTTACATTATTTCTTCTAATATTATTTATGATTCCTATTCAAAGTTTATTTAATATTATTTGATGACATTGAGAATATTATGTATATTAGTATTAACCAATTTAATTATACTTTGATCTAATAAATGTCACACTAGATGTGTTGAGATACTATGCTAGTAGAATGTTGGCACAATTTTAAAGTGCCCATAAAATTTATTTAATGATATAATTATACTAGTATGTTTATTACCTTAGCAATTTTAATTTCAATTACTTTTAGTAATTTTCCTTGTGTTAAGTATGATATTTTGTTATATAATTTAGGAGGTTTTTAACATTTTATAATCAACAAGAATGTCATAGACTCATATTATGTTTAAATTTATTCTTTTAACAATCTGTTGGCGGTGTTGGACTCGTCAACATGTTAGGGGATCTCTCCAATAGGAAATCCCAATTAGACCTCATATCATTTGGTATAGGAGTCCTAGCAATGGGTCGTATGATACTGCCTTGACCATGATTTCGTAGAGAGGAAAGTAAGATAACTGTATTGGTAGCAAGGTTGTGATAATTGGAGTAAGACAAGGAAGGTGCATGAACAGTTCTAACACATAGAGAGTTGGGTGAGTGCGCCTTTGGAAACCTATGGTGGCACGCAGATTGGAAGGGAACACATGAGCGAAGATGCATCACAAATTGGAAAGAAAGTTAGCTAACAATCCAGAGTAATGGTTAAACCAATCAACACATTTCAGTAGGATCCACACATACTTATACAGAATAGTCCACACATGCATACGTAAGCAAACAGATACATATACCATTTAGAGTAAACAATATAGTTAGAATACAATATGACATATGCATGAGACGTGTTGGCTCTATTATATTAATAAGTGTAAGTTCTAGTCATACAATACATCCATGTCCAACCACTAGTTCCGAAAGTAGAACATTACAACCACATCACCTGCTCCTCCAAAGAGATGTAATAGCTCTATGTAGTGGAGAAGCCATGGCTTGTTACAATACTATCCAAGTTCTCTCTAAGATAGTCTTATAGAAAGCTTGGCTAACCAAAATCCTTTAAAATGAGTTATGAGGTTCTATTTATAGCAAAGGTTGTGGTGACCCTTAGCATTCCCCTTTGTGATTGTTCATCTACCCTCATGACTCTTCATCTACTCTATGACTGTTACATCCAACTATCGACACTTGAACTACCACTTGACAAGATGTTACATTACAATGCACATGTTCCCATGTGACACAAAATGGCTTAAGCAAGCCATGCAATGCATCATTCAAACTCGGCTCATTGTGGTGAGACCAACTCTTTGACACGCTTGTGATGGTGAAGGTGGTGAGCTGATGCGAGGCTTGGTCATCCACGATGGTGTGCATGTCCTCCATGGTGACATTTTGCTGAAGCGAACTCTTTCCTCAGTTGCATTCGAGTGCATTGGTATGGTTCCTCTATCCAACTCCTCTGCTAGCATGCACATGGTCTTCTTGGGTGTGGCCAAATTGGAAAAACACTGATGCATAATGTCCATGCTAATATTCTAGTGTTTACTGGTGGTCATGCACATCAACGGTCAACTACATGTTTAGCTCTAATTGGACTCGCTTCTTGTCTTTGCCTCGGTGAGTGTGCCGAATGGGTTAGATCAAATGTGTGTGCACAATGACATGCATGCTACTGAATTCTCTTGCATGCTATCAATAACACCACTCACCCTATCTGCTCTGTGCAAGCTGCTGGGATGAATCTATAACTTGTATGGTCATAGTTTCATTCGTCTGTGCATGTTGCGCCCCCAGTTGTCCCTATTCTTGCTACAACTCATTCTCTCGTCTATGCAGATATTGTTCTTCCTTGAGTTACTTCTTGGGCACATGAAACTCCTTCTCTGTTCCATTCTCTTCCTTCGTGTGATCTTCATGTCATGTCATCACCTCATAGCCTAAGTCTCCAAGTTTCTTTCACCACAAGTAGATTTTCTTGAGCTTGCAACTTTGTTCCGCCTCTGTGTTATCAACAACCTTCCTCTTGCATTCGTTGCATCTTGTATGTTTCCTTCAACTGCTATTAAGGGTTCTTCTTGTTGTGATGTTGCTGCCATCACATATTGATGTCCTTGTCTATGAACAAATTGATGTCTTCATGGGTAGGCAAGTTCATAGACACTTGATCAACTACATACCCGAGTGTGCTCTCAATGGTGTCTTCATCTCTACTCTCTAGAAAACCATTATACTTATGCTACTGAGAGGTAGATGAACACTTGTGATACTTGGAGACATGGAAACACTCATGTAAATCAATCTTTCAGTCGAAAACCAAAATGAACTTGAGAAATGACTTGTAACATACCTGTGTGATTGATCATGGAGGTTGCACAATTTCGACCGGGAGGTTTAGAGACTGACTGCCAAGACTGTGCAAGGCAGAGTCTGAACTGTCAGGAGGCTAGTTGACTGTTGGAACCTTCCAATGCACAATCCAACCTAGTTGTTGACTTCTGGAATTGTACAATACGCAATCTCAGCTAGCAATCGTTGTAGGCTTAGTGACTGCATTGCACAATTTTCTGGGCTAACAGTCACTATCCCTCATAATTGCAAAATGCAAGGCTGAAGGATAGTTACTAGGCATAAATGCATATTTCCTCAGAGGAAGATAGAGCCTTCCCTTTTAGGATTGTGCAATGCTGTCTTGGTGAGGCAGAGTCCGGGCCAAGGCTACTGAGACCCGTCGACGGGCAACTCAAAGCAAATGTGAATGTGAATGCATGGTGATACTGAGTGTAATCATAAGTGAATGATCATGCATGCAAATGGTGAATGACAGATTCATAAAATAGAACAACATGCATGTGGGTGAGGCGAGTCACTGAATTGGTGACCGTTCATGAAAAATAGTTTCATGCATGCGACAACAGTGAGATTTTAACAAAACTAAAATGGTGCTAGTACAAGCTAGTATGTATAAAAAAGATAGCTAGTTCTCACTAAAATCAAGTAGAAAACATTCAAACGAAGCGAAACACAAAAAGCGCCAAAAATGCAACACAAGACATGGAAGGTGGGATTACCCCTAAACAACTGAGTTGATTGTGCCCGTGACTCCTAGATGCGATATGGGATGTTAGAGTTGTAATGTTGATGTCAGGAATGAGATATGGAGCATCCAGTTCATGAGTTTTGATAAAATTGAAGATGTGACACGCATGCCACAAATATAGCAAGAGCAACACTTGGTGGGAGGTTTCCGAAATGATCCTTGAATGCAACCTCCAGTGGCTAAAATTAGATCCCTAAATCAAGGGATGCCTTTCCATGATACCTTGGGAGAAGAATCCCATGCATAAAAATAAGTTTTTCTCGGTCCTGGAGGGAACTGGTCATCTCAACCGCACATGTAAGAGGCTGGTCAACTACTTGGAGAAAATGCACATTTCTAGAATGGAGCTAGAGCAGTTGCCTAGGAAATTTTCACAATTTCTAGGCAGAGTAGTGTTTGGTCAATTTAGTGTGTCCTAAATTGCTACATTAATTATCAATCCGGGATTCGTAAGTTGACGAAGTGTAGCGCACTATATGTGCAAGATAACCTATTTCTTACTTTTGTCATTTTTTATTTTTTATTTTGTTTTGGGGGTTTTTATCTTTGTTTGTCTCCTAATGTGAAAGAAAACTCTAGAAGGCAAGTATGGATATAGATTTTAAGGAAATTCTATCCTTTATAGTGATTTCAAGATCTTAACGCTTTAGAGGGTCTTAGAACATACTAATGATGAACAAAAATGAAGATGTGTTGCTACTTAAGTCAAACAAGAAATAAACTAGTGCTGCTACTTAAGTCAAACAAGAAATAAACTAGTGTTGCTACTTAAGTCAAACAAGAAATGAACTATGGATCATGAAACCATTTTCCCTGCTGCTGTCCAACTAAAAAAAATGAATTAAGCTACTGCACACAACAAATAAAAAATTGCGATCTAATAAAAGTAAAATCAAATTAAATCATTCATAGTATGATTCCTCGCTAGGTAGTCTAAGCTATGGCTTTCGGAGGTAATCATCAACAACTTGAGCAATCTGATATCTAATTGTAGAAAAGTAAAACTAAAATCAAATCACATCAATTCATAGTCTGACCCCTCGCCAGGTAGTCTAAGCTATGGCTTTCGGAGCTAATCATCAACAACTTGAGCAATCTGATATCTAATTGCAGAAAAGTAAAACTAAAATCAAATCGCATCAATTCATAGTTTGATCCCTCGCCAAGTAGTCTAAGCTATGGCTTTCAGAGGTAATCATCAACAACTTGAGCAATCTGATATCTAATTGCAGAAAAGTAAAACTAAAACCAAATCACATCAAGTCATAGTCTGACCCCTCACCAGGTAGTCTAAGCTATGGATTTTGGAGGTAATCATCAACAACTTGAGCAATATGATTTCTAAAATGCATAACAAAGCAAATGAACTAAACTGAAATCAACAAAATAGAACTGGAATTAAAAAAACTAAGAAAAGCAAGTCAACAGAAAGACTGATTCCATGTCACTAGTTTTTGCAAAAGGAAATGTGTAAAAGTGCCCGGGCCTACTTCTATCCTGAAACATACACACACACTGATCAGCATTAACAGTACTACACAAAGCTTGTAATATCATGAATAGGAGTGAAATGTTAATATCATAGCAAAAGAAATATAAACAAGTGAATAAATGTGGAATATATGCAATGGAATTAAAGAAACACTACATAAAACTATATAGCAATAAAAGAACAAAACCTTAGTGTGCAGGGGCCCTCTGCACAACCTCGGCCAACCAGTTATCAATCAAGAATTATGCTCACACAATCATGTAGAAACAAAGTCTTCTTTTATAGCTCAAAACAACATTATCACAGTGGGACTAGTGTCACGGCACAACAACTTAACAGTGAAATTACATAAGCAAAAAGACTAACTTTATGTATTTGGAAACGCATTATTTATAACAAGAAACTCACAACTATTTTCCTATGAAACTACGTTGACAGAGGACACGTAAAAGACAACGTCCAGGATTTAGCAACATGGTTGCCGAGATTATGCAATCTATTGAAAACGGCTGTTGGATTCACATTGTGGTCAGCCTATAGGTGTCAGTGTGCCTCCAGAGATCTAGAAACGGCCACGAAAATCTTCAAGTGTTTGAAAATGGAGTCCCGTTGCCGTAGGAATCCCCTGTTTGACCACCGCTTAACCACCGTTGACCACATCTTGTCTTGATGAATCCAGCTAGACCAATAGGACCTGATCCATGTCCTGGTCATTTCCAAGTTGCCCATGTGGCTTACTTTGCCTGATGACACCTGCAACCTGGAGCTTAACAAAAATGGCTGCAGAAAGTTGAACGAGCTACGGAAAGTGGTTGCATTCTGTAGCTCATAAGCAAAAATATAATTCAAACAACAAACATAAGGACATAGTTAAAAACCACTTTAAATGCTCTTTTATGATTAATATGCTATGATTTTGATAGCTTAGGAGGTCCAGGTGAATGGAAAGAGTCTAGGAAAATGTGTAGGAAAGATGCAAGTTTAGGGCTCAACAAGTAGCTGGTTGCTACCTAGGATTCCGCAATTCTTGGGTTGAGTAGCCCTGTTGGGAAGAATTACGCAATTTTCTAGATGAATGCTGACTAGCATAATTGCGTAATTAGGGAACCTATCAGACTGCCATACTGAATTCCACAGTTTCTGGAGGGAAGGCTGGTTGTCCTCCAGAATTGCACAATTTCTTGAAGGAGCTGCTCAGCTTGTAGCTGGACCAAGTCCAGAGAAACAACACGTGAGGGGAATGCATCAAGCTCTAATAGACATGCTTCCTTTCTGCAATAAAATCACCGGATCTTGTGTACTTGATGAAGCAAGACATGCTGTTGTGAAAGGTTGATAAGGAGGCTCCAAAACGAAGCTAAGGAAAAATTTTGGAGGGTGGTTGTAGCTGCTACAACAAAATCAAAACCAACACACTACCATTAATTATTTTGTAAACTAGCATCGATCCATCTTATATCCAGATCGGTCAAGTGCCAAGAAGGATTAATTATAGAGTTAAGATGGATCTAAGCTAGTTCTCTTACATTCCATTTTAATGGATTTCCTCAAGCCTTTAAATATGATTTATCATAACCAATGTCACAATAAAGTAACATGGGCTATGTGATGCGATGAGATTGTAAACCACCATGGTAAACCCATCAAATGACTAACTCAAACTTATATTAACTAGTTTATGAATTAAACATTTAATGGGGACCTCCTCGTATCTCAGTAAACATTGACATTTATAGGTGTAAATGTTTACACATGGTCCTACCATACTAGGATTTATAATAGCTCTCGACACAATCACCATATTAACGTAAGATATGATATGATATGATAAAAATATTTTTAGTAATGTCAAACTAATTAGTGACCATGAATATGTCAAACATGGGACTAGTAGGCACAAAAATATCAATACACAATAAGGGTGTCAAATCAACTCTTAATAGGAATCAATTAAATTATATTATTATGTCTAAAATCGAAACAAGATAATATTATAGTGATGAATAATAGACTAGATTCCTTGATCTCTAATGTTTGTTCGCAAAGAATCTCACCCCCAAGTTTCCCACAACTCACGGGGGTATTTGTTCATCAATAATGTAAGAGTTGGAAGGGAGTGCCTCCCTTCTAAATTTTGCATTGAAACTAGACTATTAAAAAGTTACTAAGTAAAATATGAGTTTAGGCTAATGTTTCCAAGTTCCCTTGATTCCTTTGGAAAGCACCAAGGGAATGTTCATACCACTTCGACCATGTAGAAATAATTATAAAAAAAATTATAATTTGTTTAAATACCATTTAGGATTCAATATCAATTAATAATAATTTGTAAAAAAGGTCATAATAATGGTGCACAAATTCTAAATACATCCATTTGTGTCCCTTCTCTTGAATGAGTGTAGAAAGTACACTTAACACTCATTATCAATTTATTATTCCAAGTTTTATTGGGAAGGTCATTTTGTTTTACATGGAGCTTGATTTCAGAAACAACAATGTCATATTTATACAATCATATTAAACCACAATATAGGAAAATATAAGTCAATACATGACTTTTGACTTATTGATTTATATGAGATGATTGCAAATACAAGTTAATAATTTAAGACTGCATATTTAGAAAAAGTTATGGATTACAAATCAAAATGTAGCATTCAAAATGTAACATCAATTAAATCAAAATTATTTCTTTTGTCGAATTAGTATATTTACTTACTTTAAGTTCTTTACTTTAATAATACATTACATTTATAAACATGTATTGTAGAAGCATATAAATAAATAGAATTCAATAAATAGCTTCATGTTTTGTTGTCTTCTATGAGGTTATACCAACTACAAACATTGTATTTAGACATTGACATTTACAAAATGCTAATATGTATGGAAAAACAAAATGTTATATTATGGTGCAAAAAAATTAAACACGTCCATTTATGGTTCATCTCTAGAATGGGCCTAAATATTACACTTAACACTTATTATCAATTAATTATTGCACATTTTATTAGGAAAAACATTTTCTTATACATGGAGTTTTATATCAAAAACAAGAATGTCACATTTATGTGCTAATACCAAACCAAATAATAGGCAATACAAAAGTGAATAAATTACTTCTTGACTTATTTATTTATATGAGATGATTGCATATATAAGTAATTGATTTAGTAATACATAAATATCAAAAGCTATGGACTTTTGTAAAAAATATATATCTTTACTTACATTAAGATCTTAAATAATTTGACAAATACAATACATTAATAAACTTGTATTAATGTATATAACTAAATAAAACTTAATAAATAGGGTTATGTGTTATTGGATTCTATCACATTATTTACATTATAAACAAATTATTTAAGAATTGAACTTTAAAAAATGTTAACGTGAATTGAAAAATGAAATGTCATATGATGCAAACTATTTAAAGACAACCATTTATGACCCACCTCTTGAATAACCCAAAATAGTCCACTTAACATTTATTATCAATTAATACTTCCATGTTTTTCTATGAAAAACATTTTATTCTACAAGGAGCTTGATAAAAAAACAATGATGTCACATTTATATGCTCTTATTAAATAACATAATAAGAAAATGAAAGTCAATAAATGGCTTCTTGATGATTTAAGAGCACATTTAAGTTAGAGATATTATGGATTGAAATTCCAATGCCATAAGATTGAAAAAGTTTAAAGTTCTTGATCTATGTCCAATTGCACACTAACTTAAATAATATACTTAAGACTTATTATTAATAAATTCTAATATTTGTTTGGGAAGAAATGATACATAGTTTTATGGCTATTATATATCACATTAACACACTCGTATTAATCAATATAAATAATTAAATTGGATAGCATAATTTTTTGGCTTTTTGACTCATATGATATAATTTCGTTTTATTTAAAAATATAAATTTATAAAAAAATTTCTTTGGGGAATTAAATGAAATTCCTTAGAATTCAAAAAGTTGAAAAGATATATGTTAGTAGTCATTGTTAGTAGAATTCTCTTGTTAGCTGTCATTGTGAATTAATTATATATTTTGTTTTAAGAAATACAAATTTATTTACAATGAAGTTCAATATTAAAAATTATGTATTACATTTATACACTCATATTAATGCATTTTATAAGTAATTATAAGTTAACAAGTGACTTTGTGGCTTGTTTATTTCCAATATAATATAATTACAATTAAAAATATTAATTGATTTACTTATATATAAATTTAGCCAAAATAATGGATTGTGAAATCAAATATCTTCTATTTTAAAAAGTTGAAATCATTCACCTATGCCTTATTACCAATGCCCCATTTCCTATTATCCTTAATAGCGTATGTAGAATTTATCAACTAAATTATTTATATTTTTTTAAGTAAGAATTGTATCTTTATTTACATTGAGCATTATTTCAAAACATACATTCACATTTGTGTATGAATAACTACATATAAATAAATAAGAATGATTTTTTTCCTCGATGGATCATATAAGATGGCTTTAATGACAAATAATTCATTTAAAATGATAAATCAAAATATGTGTATTGGAAAAATAAATAAATCATTCGTAAACCAAATTTAATGGAAAAAGGATTATAAATAATAATAAAAATGTATATTAATATAATTTTTAACTCCCATATGTTTTCAAAGAAATAAAAACTTTTACAAATTGATTCATAAAAATGTACGCCCAAATTGCATTGAAAAATTGGAATGCTCTTGTAAACAAATTCATTGAAAGGATAGTGTTCATCCATTACAATGAAGTACATGTTCTATTCGACATGTGAATGTAATTACATTTTTCTTTGATACGATGAAGTGTCTTAAGAAATGGATGTAAATCTTCAAAAGCCAAGTATCTTGCTCTTGTCATCTATAGGATTTTATTAATATGTGGTTTGACTGATATCCAATGAATTGAGAATAATTATTTGATGTTTCTATTGGAAATACATTTGATTCGTCATATTTGTCTTTGTATTGGGACCACACATTAGTCAATCTTTTCTCATAAAATTGTATTGTCCTCCTTGATTTCACTTTTGTTTGCAAATGGAAATGAGATCTGTCCCATACGAATGTAAAGTCCCTTATATCAATATTTGATTTCTCAAGTACTTATCATATGTAATTTTCAGTTACATCTAATGTCCATATTGAAAAATCAAAATTTCTTAAGCAATATTTTATTACTTATGATTGATAAGGCCTAAACAACTATGACCTATCATGAAACTGCCAATCTGGTTCTTTTTAAATATGAAAACTTGGTTTATCACCAATGTATGATTCCTTCCATTTGAAATATCAACAACATATTTTGACTTACATTAATGGTCATTTACATCTGCACTCTAACCACATATAGGACATTAGCATATGTCCACTTCAACACTTCATTTGTTAGGTCCCTATAATACTAGTGATTCCCCCATTACTATTGTCATTGTAGCCCTTATTGTTATTGTTGTGCCCATAGAAGCCCACTATTGTTATTTTTGTGCCCTTATATTATTATCATTATGTCGACATTGATTATATTGTGACCCGTTAGACTCCTATATATAGAAAGGAGGTTTTTTCATTTGTATCATCCAAGAATTGTTCATTTGTGTAATGTAAAGGAGGTTTCCCCCTCAAGGAGGCTGATTTTGAAGGCGTTGATCTATCTTTTCTTCTATTTTGTGATTTGGTTGCATAGCATCATTACTTCATATCATCAAAGCATACTACTTTAAAACACCAAAAATGTGACGTTAGTATATATTATGAATTTTTTCCATTTGTAATGAATCAAATTTTGCAAGAAGTTAGATGGCAATAAAAAACATTATTATAGTGGCCCCATTCAAATGAACAAATTATATGGCTAGTTTTTACATACAACTTACTACATTCATTTAATTTTTATGGAATAAGTATTATGTCCAAAGATTGACCAACTATTTAAATGGTTGATTTTAAGAGTTAGAATTATTTGTTTGATCTCAATTGAAAAACATAATTTCAATGGTCCAATTCAAGTAAACAAACTAATTATATGTTAATTTCCACTTAAAACCTAATATAATTTTTAAATTTGAAACAAAATAATTAATTATATATTACTTTGTAGACTATATCATTTAGTTCCTTTTGGTGCTTATTTTAGTGCAATATTTGCTTCTATTGTTGATGCTACATAAAACCGAATATAGTTTTTTAACTTTTATGAAAAAATTGAAGTTATAAGAAGATAATGGCCCATTTTTCAAAACACAATTTTTAAGAGTTCTAATGACAAGGTAAACCACAACTGAAAAAATAATTGCAATTATCGAAATAAAGTAAACATGCCAATTATCTAATAATTTCTATATGCAACTTAATCCATTTATAAAATTCTATAAACTAAGAAACTTTGTTAAGAACACATTAAACAACCATTCAAATCAATTATTGTCATTAACGCAATATCTTACTAGCAATAAAAAAATAAGAATATTTTATTTTTATTAACACATTAGTACCCTAAAATTGACTTAAATTAATAATCCTACAAAATATAATAATAAATCATGATGTCTCTGGAACAAGGAAACTTTTAGGGGCTAATATTCACCCATGGGCTAAAAAAAGATTGAGCGACCTGTGTGCGTGCCCATGAACTAGCCTCTACCTCCTACGCTTCCCCGTGCAGCAGCCCTGCTTGGCAGCCTGCTGTTGCTGGGCTCTCTCCCTTCCTTCTAGCTTATTACTGATTGGTTCATCCCTATCAGGTTGACCTCCGCTTTCCACCATTGGGCTTGGCAGCCTCTTGCTGCTGAGCTTCCCTCTACTCCATGTCTCTCCTGTCTGAGGACGGCTCCCCTTCTGCGAATGAAAAATCCAATTGGGAAGCAGCTTTTGCCTCACTAATAACAAAACATGGAGCTCCAAAAACCAGGCCATCTTCAAGTAAATTTGTTAAAAAGCTAGATGACATCCCTGAGATATCCTTGCCTCCATCTCTTCGTCGAAAAGCAGCCATTTCTTTTGCTGAACGGGGATTGGTTAGGCAATTTACAAGTTTGCAGCCCTCCCCCAAAGCAGTCCAAAAATGGGTGGAGAGAAACTGGAGTGCCAATATACAAGGGAAAATCGCCATCAGGTTCTATGGAAGGGGATACTACACATTTTTATTCGAATCCAAAGAAGACAGGAACCTTATATTCAAGAATGGACCATAATTCATGGACTTGCAAGGCCTCTATTTAAATAGATGGTCTCCGGACTTCGACCCCGAAATGGACATTCTAAACGCAGTGCCAATTTGGGTCAGGTTGCCACATCTTCCTCTCCACTATTGGGGTGACGAGTTAGTCAAAGCTATAGGGAATGCGGTAGGAAAGTATATCCACAGATGTGAACCAAAAGACAACATGCACGCCTGTGCTAGAATTTGTGCAGAAGTATATCTAGGAAAAGGGCTCCCGGAGGCAATTAGATTCAAGGTGGCTCAGTGGACGCACATCCAACAGCTGGACTACGAGCAAATTCCTTTCAAGTGCAAGGTATGTCATGAGTATGGTCATTTTGCAAATAGGTGTAGCAAACTAAAGGTTGTGGAAACGGTTGAGAATGCAAAAGCCCAAGAAGACAATTGGGAATAAGTGAAAAGGAAGAAACCTAGTAATAAGCAAGCTTTTCAGAACCCCACTCAATCTCATGGAAATATTGCTACTACCTCTAAAACCCCTCATAAACCCATCCCCTCTGGTTTATCTATGCTCTAATCCCTTCGAACTCCTAGATGAAGACCCTCCATCCCCTCATCCCCCCCCTCCCCAGCCCAATGCTATAGCCAACATCTCATCCCCTCCTCTCAGATTCTCTCCTCCTCCCCCATCCATTGATCGAATCCTCACTAGAAATAAAGTCAAAGAAACAAACAATGCCCTGGAACAACCAAAGAAAGCTAGGAGGAAAACCAACAAGGAACTTAGAGATGAGGCCGCAACAAAGGATATGGCCATTGGCACCCAACAGCCAATGGACACCTTCCTCGGCAAATAGAAAGGAAGTAGGGAAAATGCAGCAAAAAGATAAGGTTGGGAACCACCACAAACTAAGTAAATAATGATTTTGGTCTCTTGGAATAGCAAGGGGTTGGGTTCTGCTTTAAAACTCAACGCAACAAGAGACCTAATAAAGCAAGAATAACTGGATATATTAATGATCCAAGAGACCAAAATCAACAACCAAGAGTTTCAGAACTTGATAGCATCACAAAAAAATTATGAAGGAATAGCCATAGACTTCAACGGGGCCTCAAGAGACATTGGCATGTTGTGCAATAAATGGAATTGGAGAATTGTCAGCCAAAAACTCAACAACAGTTGGGTCAGGATAGATTTAACAAAGAAGAACACAAATGTCAAATATATTGTTATAAACATCTACTCACCAAATCATTACAGAGACAATGCTTTATGCTGGGAGTCTCTAAAATAAGAGGTACAAGATGATTAGATAGACAACCTAGTCATGGGAGGTGATCTAAATTTGATTTGGAATATAGAGGAGAAGCTAGGAGGTAAATATTTTGGTGATCCATCAAGAGAAACCTTGGAGGATATTATTGTTGAGCACAAGTTGCTTGATTTTCCTCCTAGCAACGGGAAATTCACATGGAGCAAAAAAAGAACCGGAATTCATAACATCAAGGAAAGGTTGGACATAATTTTGATCCAAGAGGATATAGCAGCAATTTTTTCATCCATTAAGAGAAAAATTGTGCATGCTTCAACAATGGACCATAAGCCAGTCGTGCTCATTCTGGACAAGTGGGAAAATCAGGGACTGATTCCATTCAAATATAGTAAAATTTGGGATAGCAAGGAAAGCTTTGGGAATATAATTATGTTATGCAAAGGATATCCCAAATCATAGAAATCCTAATTCAGCAAAAATGGAGTCATTTCATATACTTGGGGTTACCGTTGGCCAAAGAAGGGATTAAGACAGAGATTTGGTATAAACAAATGGAGAAAGTAAAGGTGAAAATCCAAAGGTAGGGGATGATGTGGTTAAACTTGGCTAGCAAAACCATCTTAATAAAAGCTCTTCTTACGGCTTTGCCAATTTATCAATTTGCATTGACTTTGGCTCTAGCTAACATACACAAGCAATTGGAGCTTATAATCAAAGGCTTCCTTTGGCGGGGTGGAAGGCAGGATTCCAAAAAGTTTAGTTTGGTTCGGTGGGATCAAGTGACTCTTCCCTTCGAATATGGAGGCATCTCCATCCGCCTCCCAAACTTAACAAATAAGGCTCTTGGTATCAAGCTAGTATGGCGCTTGCTAAATGGGTAGGATCAATGGTGGGGAGAAGCCTTGTCTAGGAAGTATCTCAATGGACAGTGGTCCTTGCTGCTTAATGAGCTGATTCCTGATTGTCCTTGCACTCAAATTTGGTGACTAATTAAAAATACTATTCCTCAGATTAAAGATGAATTCTCCAAAAATCCTGGGAATGGAGAAAATACTTCCATTTGGAATGAAAGAATTATAGGGACTGCTCCCTTAAAAAGAAACCACAATTTGAGAGATCTCTAAGACTGGTTGGAGGAGAAGGGTATATCTTCCTTATTCTCCATCTCGAAGTGGGATCAAAATAGATGGGCTGCTTGGAAAAATCCTCCTCTACTAAATCATCTTTTTGCCCAGTGGGAAGAGTTGAAGGCTCTACTCTATCGCTCAGCTTCGATAAATAAAAAGAGAATGGATAGTTATAATTGGGATCCTAGCAGAGGAATTTACACTATCAAATCTAGATACAATTTCCTCCAAAACCATAGAAACTATGATAATTGGAGCCTTTGGTCTGCTGTGTGGAAGGATGCATGCCTTCCTAAAATCGATTTTTTCGCTTGGACCTTGCTGAAAGGCAGGATACTTACAATAGAGAAGTTGAGGAAAAAGGGCATTCACGGGCCTTCTATGTGCATTCTTTGCCAGGAAGAAGAAGAGAGAACCCAACACCTATTCTTGAACTGTGTTATAACTAGACAGTGCTGGAAGCTAATCATCAGCCCCCTCGATTTGAATATTGACTCAATTGAGCATATGTCTCCTTTAAATAAGAACTGGACTCTTAGCTATCCTTATGCTAAGAAAAATCAGGGTGCCATCATGAGTGTCTGGAAGTGTCTCCCCTCCACCCTTTTCTGGCACATCTGGTTGGCAAGAAACAAATGCATCTTCAAGGGGGAAAAATCTAGCTCAAGTTCCATTCTAGCCAAAACTTGGGCCCAAATTGCGGAAATGGTCAGCTCTAAAGGTATGCCACCCATGGATCAAACCAGTTGGCAGCTAGTAGAAAAGGATTGGTGCAAAAAAATCCCCATGGATGGCCCAGTTAGGAATCATATACCAAAGAAGATCAGAAACAACCATAAAAACTGGAAGTTTCAGGGCAATGAAATGGAAATAGAGGGGTGGATCAAAAACCAAAGAAGCTACATTCTCTTTTTTGATGGAGCCTCAAAGAACAACCGCAGAAGAGCTGGGGCAGGTGGGCTAATCCTGGATCAACAAGGCAAAATAGTTTCTACATATGAATGGGGGTTGGAGACTCTATCAAACAACAGGGCACAGGCGTATGGTTTTCTTATGCACACTAGCATCCTTACAAAGCTTCAGTCGAAAGATCCAATAATTATTAGTGATTTTGCAAGTATAATAGTTGCAATGGAAACTGGAAGAGATTTCAAAAATCAAGCCTTGAATAAAATTAAGCAAAGAATCAACGATAATGTTAATTTGCTAGGAGAAGTTGTCTACAAACATATGTTAAGAGCCCATAACCAAGTTGCAGATGCTTTCCCCAACAAGGTGGTGGACAGAGGGGTAGGGACAACTAGAGAAAATCAGGATGTCTATGACAAACCAATACCATAATTAGCCCTTGATGGTGATCTGGCTCATCATTAAAGACTTGGGAAATTATAATAGCCAATTTAAAAAATGGGATAATAGTACAACGCAGATCCAGAAGGGGATTCTCCCTCATATGCCTGACATGGAAAACATAGGAAATCTGCCTAGAGCTGAGAGGAATATCTCCTCTAATCAGAACCACAAGCTTTGTATTTTACTACCGAATAAATCTCATGCTCAAGACAAGACAATAGTTGGTATATGTATCTTCATGTGCAGGGGCTTGCAACTTGTCATGGAGTGTCATGATTTCACTGTTGGGATGGTTCATGAGGAGCTACACTCATGGATTATAAGAACCAACTTGAGATAAGGTTTCCTCACTAGAAGGTTCATCTCAGCAGTGATAATAAAAGGTTTCTAGGTCGCAGTGAATGTCTTAGGTGGCCTCTGTGGAGTAACAATAGCACGCTCTCTTAACTATGCGTGGGCAGAGGTAATTGGGTCCTACTTTTCTTATGGTTCTACATTTTTTTGGCTAATTTCCCTTCTGCACCTATGTTTTTGAACAGATTTGTTTACAAGGTGTCTCAGGTTTCCATAGTTATGCTTTATTTCTCCTATTTTCCCAGTTCCTCTACTTGCCCTTCACAGTATTTCTCTCAGCCTCCCTCTCACTCCTCTTCCCATATCCTCGTCGGGCCTGTGATCCTCAGAAGATGCAGTGACCTCCATCATTGGTTGGTTCTTCTCTGCAGACTCGCCTATTTTCCTATTAGTTCCTACACCTGCTGGCATTAGCTTCATCACACCTCTTGTGTCGACCAAATCTTCAAGAATCTCTTGGGCATCATCAGGCTCTTGAAGCAGAGAGACAACTCTGTCACGAATCTAAGAACTGTTGCCACCCACTTAATCACGTTCAAAAGTCTTCAGCATTACAATAGCAATAAGAACAATGCACATTATGTCACCAAAATGTCTGGCAACCCCTTGGAACAGATTGAGAACAATAATAGTGGTGTACTCTGCCGGGGAAACTGCTTTATGATAGGACATTTCATCAAAACTCTCAACGAGATTTGGGCCGAGATGGAAAATGAAAACAAATCCAAGAAGAAAAATTTTGAGAAGCAGAAAGCTGAGATTGAAGGGCTCAAGGAGAAATGCCAGAATTTGGAAGATGTTGTGAGCTACATAAAGACTTTGAATCAAAGTGAGCAAGGCGAAGCCTCGACTAGACTTAGAAACAAGAAGGATAAGCCCCCCGATGACTCGGTTAATCAGTTTTGGTGACAAAATTATCAATTTTTCTATGCTTTGTAAATTTTATCTTCTGTTAGGACAGTTTTTCCATCAACGTAGTTATTTTCTATTTTAATTACTAAGAATCAAGACTAGTGATACGGAGGAAGAGACTATGCTCCCCTTTTGCACCTCCCTCACCAATATTCCCCTCTATATGTACTAGGACCTTGTCCCTCCACTGCTATTTTATAATATAATAGTACCCAACCTTGTTAAAAAAGAAAAAATAAAATAAAATAAAAAAATATTCGCCCATGGGCTAATTTTCTATACTCTTTCCAAGAAAAAAGATTCGCTAATTTCCATTTTTTTGTAAAAATGATTTGCCCAAATTTTATAGAATGAAATTATTTTACCCTAAAAAATTGCCAAAAAATATATATATATAACTATATAAAAATATTATAAATTTGAATGTTTTTACACAAATATCTCCAAACATTTTATAGATTTCATATTATGGACTAGTGGGATTCACCAAGGTTTCTAAACTGTAAGATAAATTTCCATCCTTAAAATTTTCCCTGCTTTGGAATCTCACTTACACCATAGTCCCTAGAACCTAAATGTTGTGTGTGGAGAATGATTGTTCAGAGGTCTTTGTTTCAGCCGAATGTATACCCCAGGAAGTTTGTACACCCCTCCACACGGTGGGGGTGTGGGGGGGCTGATCCCCCCTGGTTGGGGGGTTCGAGGGCTAGCGGTCCCCCAACGGGGGTTCGGGGGCAGTGTCCCCGAAGCTAAAAACAGATGTAAATTTACCTTGTAAAAGTATAGTAATTTCTAGTCAATCTGGGCTGTTCATTAGGTGGATGATCTGATGGTAGAACTTATGTTTAGTCTAGGTTTTTTGCCCTAGAAGGCAACCCCTCTCTTTGTATCGGGGCATTGTACTGAGTCTGTGTAATATATGTGTATTCTCTGAGCAAGAAGCAGAGAGGTGAGACTGTGAGAGAAAACAAAGGATATTACAGCGGATCTATTGTGGGTTGTGTCTCTTCATTTTGCTGGATAATAGAAAGGAAGGACTGGCTATTCGGGGTCGATGTAGCCCAAACTGGGTGAACCACATATATCTGTGTCTCTCTTGTTTTATGCATTTTCTGTGTTTATATTTCTACAATATTTTATGTGTTCCATTGTTCCGTAATATATAATTTCATAACAACTGGTATCAGAGCCGAAGGTCTATTTGGCTGATAAACTCGTAGGAAAGAAGGGTTCCTCGTTCGAGTGGGAGCAATGGCGAAAGATGGTAAGTTTAGGGTCGAGAAATTTAACGGCCAAAACTTCTCGCTGTGGAAGATGTAGATTGAAGATTATCTATATCAGAAAGATCTATACCTACCATTGGGCGGAAAAACAAAGCAGCCGACGGATATGGACGATGAAAAATGGAACCTTCTCGATAGAAAGGCACTCGGAACAATACGGCTGTGCCTTACAGCGTCGGTCGCCTTCAACATTTCGAAGGAAACAACGACAGAGGGTTTGATTAAGGCGTTGGAGAAACTATATGAAAAACCCTGGGCCTCAAACAAGGTATTTCTTATGAAACGGTTATTTAATATGAAGATGTCGGAAGGTGGATCAGTTGCAGACCATTTAAATGATTTTAATACTGTTACAAGTCAGTTATGTTCTGTAGGGGTAAACTTTGATGATGAAGTTAGAGCTCTGTTATTCTTGTGCTCATTACCAGAAAATTGGAATGGTTTAGTTATGGCCATTAGTAACTTTGTTTCTGGATCTAGTACTTTAAAGTTTGATGATGTTGTCGGTGCTATCCTTAGAGAGGAAATGCGATGGAAAAGCTCCGGTGAGACATCAGGTAATGCTTTGAGTGTAGAGTCTAGGGGAAGAAAAATGGAAAGATGAAAGATCTCAGGATATTGTAGTAAATCAAGGAAAGGCAGATCCAAGTCCAGCTCGGGGATAGTGTGCTAGAAATGCGGAAAGAAAGGACACCTAAAGAAAGACTATAGATCTCGAAAGGAAAAAGAAGGAGATTCACAGCAAGAAAACAATCATGAAGCAAATGTGACAGGTGAGGTGTTACAAGATGCTTTGATTCTTTCTTTTGAAAATATTACTGATTCCTGGGTGGTAGATTCAGGGGCCTCATTCCATGCCACACCTGATAAGAAATACTTTCATGACTATGTTTAAAGGAGATTTTGGACAAGTTCGTTTGGGTGATGATAAACCCTGTAAAATTGTTGGAATGGGTAAGGTTCCTGTAAAACAGTAGAATGGAAACCAATGGCTACTAAAGGAGGTAAGGCATGTTCCAGATCTAAAGAAAATCTGATTTCAACAGGGCAGTTAGGCGGTGAAGGTTGTGTGACAACTTTCACAGATAAAGCTTGGAAGGTCACCAAAGGAGCCCTGGTAATAGCAAAAGGCGAAAAGGTTGGTACATTGTATTTATGCAATGGTATTTCTAACTCTGTTAATGCTTTAACTTCTAAAGGAGTAGATGCAGCATTATGGCATCATAGGCTTGGACAAATGAGTGAAAAGGGGATGAAGATTCTTCACTCAAAGAATTTGTTGCCGGGTTTGAAGAATGTTGAGTTGGACTTCTGTGAGAATTGCATTTATGGAAAATAGAAGAGAGTCAGATTTCTTAGAGTTGGAAAAGAAAAGAAGAGCGAAAAATTAGAGCTTGTGCATACAAATCTATGGGGACTTGATCAGGTATCATCTCTTGGTGGCTCTCGTTATTATGTTACTTTTATTGATGATGCAACTAGAAAAGTTTGGATTTATTGTATTAAGAATAAATCTAATGTATTTGATACTTTCAAGAAATGGAAAGATTTGGTTGAGATTGAGACAGGAAAGAAATTGAATTGCCTTAGATCAGACAATGGAGGTGAATATTGCAGCAAAGAGTTTGATAGGTACTGTTCAGAGCATGGAATTCACAGAGAGAAGACAATTCCAAGAACACCACAAGAAAATGGTGTGTCAGAAAAGATGAACAGAACAATCATGGAGCGTGCAAGG
>APFE031254967.1:0-11358 GCA_000404065.3 Pinus taeda | reverse complement strand
TGTATTAAGAATAAATTTGATGTATTTGATACTTTCAAGAAATGGAAAGCTTTGGTTGAGATTGAGATAGGAAAGAAATTGAAGTGTCTCAGATCAGATAATGGAGGTGAATATTGCAGCAAAGATTTTGATAGGTACTATTCAGAGCATGGAATTCGTAGAGAGAAGATAGTTCCAAGAACACTACAAGAAAATGGCGTGTTAGAAAGGATGAATAGAACAATCATGGAGCGTGCAAGGTGCATGAGATTGCATGCAGGATTGCCTTTACAATTTTGGGTAGATGCTATAGATACTGCTATTTATCTAATAAATAGAGGGCCTTCAAGTTCCTTGGATGGTTGTGTTCCAGAGGAAGCATGGATAGGTAAAAAGGTAAATTACTCTTTTTTAAAGCCTTTTGGTTGTGAGGCCTTTGTCCATATTGATAAAAAAAATAGAACAAAGCTTGAGGAAAAGTCAAAGAAATGTACCTTCATTGGATATGGTGTTAATGATTTTGGTTATCGCTTATATGATTACGAAAATCACAAAATCATTAGGAGTAGAGATGTAATATTCGATGAAAAGGCCTTGTATAAGAATTAGTTGTAGGAAAAGAAACAGGAAAAAGAAAACAAGGAATACACAATCCTTGATGAAATCACTGAAAAAGTAAAGGTGCTTGAAAATAATAATAATCAACAACCACAACAACAACAACCACCACAATAGCAACAGGCACCCCAAACACCTGAAAGTGGTGTTAGAAGATCTATCAGGATAAGTAGACCCCTGAACGATACTCTCCTTCATTATATTATTTATTGTTGACTGATTTTGGTGAACCCAAATGTTATGAAGAAGCAATGCAGGTTGAAAGCAGGAAGAAGTGGGAGGTAGCCATGGAAGAAGAGATGGACTCCTTAATGCATAACCAGACTTGGGACTTAGTCAGGTTGCCTGCAGAAAAAACTACATTGAAGAATAAATGGGTTTATAGGCTGAAGGAAGAAGATGGAGGAAAACAGAGGCACAAAGCTAGACTTGTGGTGAAGGGATTTGCACAGAAGAAAGGTATTGATTTTGATGAAATATTTTCTCGTGTTGTTAAAATGACTTCAATCAGAACTATTTTAAGTCTAGTAGCAGTTGAAGATTTGCATCTTGAGTAGTTAGATGTAAAGACAGCCTTTCTCCATGGGGATTTGGAGGAAGAGATATATATGCAGCAACCACAAGGATATAAGGTGAAAGGGAAGGAGAAACTAGTGTGCAGGTTGAAGAAGAGCTTGTATGGCTTAAAACAGGCACCAAGGCAGTGGTATCTAAAATTTGACAAGTCTATGTCCGAACAAGGTTATACTAGATGTCACTTTGATCATTGTGTTTATTTGAAAAAGCAAAATGATGGCAGCGATATTATATTGTTATTGTATGTAGATGACATGCTTGTTGTAGGGTCTAACATGCAGGAAATAAATGTGCTCAAAAGAAAATTAGCAAATTCGTTTGCAATGAAGGATTTGGGAGCTGCAAAACAAATCCTTGGTATGAGAATCACTAGGGACAGGAAAAATCACAAGTTAAGATTGTCTCAGAATAAGTACATACAAAAGGTGTTGAAAAGATTTAATATGCACAATGCAAAACCAGTTAGTACACCTTTTGCTAACCATTTCAAACTTAGTAAGGAAATGTGCCTAAATACCTAAGAAGACATGGATTATATGCCTAAAGTTCCATATGCATCAGCAGTTGAAAGCTTAATGTATGCAATGGTCTGCACAAGGCCTGATATTTCAGATGCAGTGAGAGTTGTAAGCAGGTACATGAACAATCCAGGAAAGGAACATTGGATGACAGTGAAATGGATTCTCAGATATTTGAAAGGTACCACAAATCAAACATTATGCTTTGGTGGTTCAAACATTTCTCTACAGGGATATGTTGATGCAAATATGGAAGATGATAGAGATAACAGGAGGAACACTATAGGATATGTATTTACTTTTGGTGGAACAACTATCAGTTGGGTTTCAAAAATCCAAATTGTTGTTGCACTTTCAACAACAGAAGAAAAGTATGTTGCTGCTACAGAGGCTAGTAAAGAAATGATTTGGTTACAAAGGTTTATGGGTGAATTGGGTAAGAAGCATGATATGGGCACGTTAAACAGTGATAGCCAAAGTGCCATTCATCTTGCAAAGAACTCAGCATTTCATTCTAGGACTAAACACATATAGCTCAAGTACCATTTCATATGATCAGTGTTGGAAGATGGAGAGTTGAAGCTGGAAAAGATACACAGTAGCCAGAATCCTACAGATATGCTAACAAAAGTTGTAACTAGGGAGAAATTGAGAATATGCTCAGTTTCAATTGGTCTTCAAGGATGACGATGAAGATGAGAAACAGCCACGTCTAAAGAGGAGTCATTGTCCAACAAATGAAATAGTGGTGGAGTTGCTACAATCATTCTCCAAGTGGGAGATTGTTGTATGTGGAGCATGATTGTTCAGAGGTCTTTGTTTCAGCCGGATGTATAACCCAGGAAGTTTGTACACCCCTCCATGTGGGGGGGGCGATCCCCCCTGGCTGGGGGGTTCGGGGGGCTAGTGGTCCCCAAGCGAGGGTTTGGGGGCAGCGCCCTCGAAGCTAAAAATAGATGTGAAATTTCCTTGTAAAAGTATAGTAATTTCTAGTCAATCTAGACCATTCATTAGGCAGATGATCTGATGGTAGAACTTATGTTTAGTCTAGGGTTTTTTACCCTAGAAGGCAATCCCTCTCTTTGTATGAGGGCATTGTATTAAATCTGTGTAATATATGTGTATCCTCCGAGTGAGAAGTAGAGAGGTGAGACTATGAGAGAAAACAGAGGATATTACAACAGATTTGCTATGGGTTGTGTCTCTTCATTTTGCTAGATAATAGAAAGGAAGGACTGGCTATTCGGGGTGGACGTAGCCCAAACTGGGTGAACCACGTATATCTGTGTCTCTCTTGTTTTATGCATTTTCTGTGTTTATATTTCTGCAATATTTTATGTCTTCCATTGCTCCATAATATATAATTTCATAACACTAAAAACATTTGTATATAAATATATGACATATATGCATAACAACAAGGAATTTCAAACCATATGCAAGTTCACTACAAGAAAATGATAACTCAAACTTCATTAATTAAGATTCATTTCTTCTCTTAATGGCTAACCATTTTCTGAAAAATATAATTTAATTTTGAAAATTTCATATCATTTAAAGAATATTTTGGTGGTATATTCCTTAACTTTCTTCTCTCCTAGATGCTTGCTTTGAGTTTTCTTGGGCTTCACAGTCAATGATTTCTAAAAAGTAAAATTAAGAAATTATTACCAATTGTTTTAATTAATGAAGAAAATATGAATTATAAACTATATCATTGCTTTCATAATTGTATTTTTAATGAAATAAACAAGAACAATAAAGATATTACAGGGCCAAAGAAATCTAGCACATGCTAGATTTTCTTCCTGCACAACACAAAACACATTGTAAGGTGTAACAAATCTAGTGCACAATATATTATTTTTATTTTGCACTATTGGTGCTTGTGCTATAAATAGATCTAGCACACATTAGATTTGTTTTACCCTGTAATGTTTTTGTTTGTACTAGAAGCATATCTAGTGTGCACTATATTTATTTTATCCTTCGATCCTTGTGTTTGTGTTTTTGTTTTAACATAAAATGTTTTTTTGTTTTGCCTTATACTAGATTTTCTTCACCTTACTTTTGTTTGTGCTAGAAACAAATCTAGTAGGAGCTAGATTTGTTTAATATTGCAATACTCGTGTTTATGCTAAAAACAAATCTAGCACATGCTAGATTATTTTACCAATCAATGATTTTGTGTTTTGTGTTACACTAGATGTGTTTTACCTTGAAATGCTTGTGTTTGTGCTAGAAACAAATCTAGAACATGATAGGTTTGTTAATCTTGCAATGCTTTAATACATAAAGCCTAATGCATTTATTTGATTTGTATGGAACATTTATTGCACGAATAGATTGACGCACTATTTAAATTGTTTATTTTAATAGTAATTCAAATAAACAAACTAGTTATATGTTAATTTCTACATAAAACCTACTACATTTTTTAAATTTCAAACATATAAATTAATTATATATTATATTTTAGAGTATATCTCTTCATTTCTTTTCGTTCTTATTTTATTGTAAGGTGTACTTTTAATGTTGTTGCAACATAAAATAAAATTATAATATATATATATATATATAGAGAGAGAAGAGAGATGAGAGAGAGAGAGAGAGAGAGAGAGAGAGAGAGAGAACACAATGAACCATTGTTTAAACAACTAATTTTTTAGAAGTTTAATCACAAGGTAAACAACAATTGAAAAAATTATTGTGGTGGTCTAAATAAATCAAATAGACCGGTTATATAATAATTTCTACATACAACCTAATATATTTTGTAAATTTCTATAAACTAAGAAATTTTGATGTGAACACATAAACAACCATTCAAATCAATAATCGTCATAAACCCAATATCTTACTAGGAATAAACAAAAAAAATAAAAATATTGCAACTAATTTATTGGTATTCAGAAATACATGTCAACCTAAATGAATAAAGGAAAAAAATACAATAATAATTCATGATTCCATATATATAATGGCCAAGAATTCATATTATAAATGGTATTTGCAAATTTATGCATGAACTTAAACACTTGACATCTTCAGGTACTATTAATTATGACTAAATATCCTTCAAAGTAGATGATGAAAATGAGATCTGGATATAAGCCAGAATCCCAATTTCATTAGAATCTTGAACCTGGCCCCAGTTATAATCGCCACAATCATACAAGATGGGTGTCTAAGTACTAAAATTGTGCCACAACCAATAATACAAACAGACGGGAGTACTGCATAAATTCTACTCCAATCCACTTTAAATGTATATTATCATTCTATAACACGCCATTCAAAGAGTCGACCACCACCGAACAGTTACAAAAAAATATCAATAGAGGCGCGCGCTCCTCATTCGATTGACCTCGGCGCTAACAGATAGAAACCACTGGCATATCCAGCGAGGGAGGAGCTTCACTACGGCCACTTCACGCTATGCATATTTATATTTATATTTACAATATGATATGTGCTGTAGGCAGAGTAGTAGGTTTAACGTAGGCAAATTGATATTAAACCGAACAACATTATACATTCATAATTATATTCGGTCAACAAATACATAACAGTTACGCAGTAATTCAGGGCAACGAGTTAACAATACAGAAATTAACTTTTAACAAAAGGCACACACGTAGGCGTATATAAATAACATGGAACTTGATCACGCAGGCAGATATAATTAACACAGTGCATGCTTATATATATTTACAAAACAATTGTATCCTAAGGCATTCTCGCCTTAGAACCAAATCGTTGTCGATTACATCTTGTTCACTCACAATTGCCTACCAGAACAAATATATCTCACGCCTCTCGATCTCTGTCTTATATAAGAAGTGTTTGAAAGGAAGAACCGATCAGAACCGCTCCTTTTTCTCCCACAAAAGACACGTGCATGCTTTAAATCAGCGTTTCCGCTTTAAATCTATTTTTTTTTTCTGCTTTAAAGCAAAGTTTCCTTTGTTCTGCTTCCGTGGCCCATGTTTTCTCGCTTTGGTGCTGGGTGCTCCCGCATCAGACTCCCGAGGCACAAAAATTTATGACCTCCTGGTCATATGCTTCTGGTCTTCGTAATAGCAATTTTTTTATCCACTGCATTCCTTCACTGGAACTACTTCCATGATTTTCTGTGAGCTGCAACCAACCTCTACAGTAACAGCCTCCTCTGTTACATGATACCTCACCAAGCCCTCTGCACTCGGTCTTTTGGCATCCTTCTCTAGGTCACTGCAAATCTTCTCACCTTCTGCTGCCGCGATCTGCGCAATAGCAAGACCATAAATTCTCCATCTTTAACACAATTGTACCTCTTTCTGCTTCTGCTCGCTCTCAGGAATCCTTTCCCTACTCTGATACCACTTGATGAAAATGAGATCTGGGTATAAGCCAGAATCCCAATTTCATTAGAATCTCGAACCTAGCCCCAGTTATAATTGCCACAATCATACAAGATGGGTGTCTAAGTACTAAAACTCTGCCACAACCAATAATACAAACAGACGGGAGTACTGCATAAATTCTGCTCCAATCCACTTTAAATGTATATTATCATTCTATAACACGCCATTCAAAGAGCCGACCACCACCGAACAATTACAAAAAAATATCAATAGAGCCGCGCGCTCCTCATTCGATTGACCTCGGCACTAACAGATAGAAACCACTGGCATATCCAGCGAAGGAGGAGCTTTGCTACGGCCACTTCACGCTATGCATATATATATTTATATTTACAATATGATATGTGCTGTAGGCAGAGTAGTAGGTTTAACGTAGGCAAATTGATATTAAACCGAACATCATTATACATTCATAATTATATTCGGTCAACAAATACATAACAGTTATGCAGTAATTCAGGGCAACGAGTTAACAATACAGAATTAACTTTTAACAAAAGGCACACACGCAGGCGTATATAAATAACATGGAACATGATCATGCAGGCAGATATAATTAACACAGTGCATGCTTATATATATTTACAAAACAATTGCGTCCTAAGGAATTCCCGCCTTAGAACCAAATCGTTGTCGATTACATCTTGTTCACTCACAATTGCCTACCAGAAAAAATATATCTCACGCCTCTCGATCTCTGTCTTATATAAGAAGCGTTTGAAAGGAAGAACCGATCAAAATCGCTCCTTTTTCTCCCACAAAAGACGCATGCATGCTTTAAATCGGCGTTTCCGCTTTAAATCTTTTTTTTTCTGCTTTAAAGCAAATTTTCCTTTGTTCTTCTTCCATGGCCCATGTTTGCTCGCTTTGGTGCTGGGTGCTCCCGCATCAGTAGATTGCACATCTATTTCCTTGTTGAATCTATTCAGCATTGCCCACAACATATTGATCAACCAATTATCATCCTTGTTTGTTCCATTAAATGGAGTAGCTAGAAACACATTTTCTTCGGGATTTTCTTTTACTCTCTCAAGTGAACAATCCACTATCGCCGTATTAGTTGCATCATATTGGGTATGCATTTCCCACATATTTTTCAATGATTTATTGTGTATAATACTTTTAGGATTTTCAATGACCTTATGTCCCTTTCGTGATTTACAATCTAAAGTAGTGCACATAAATAGAAGTTGACCTTGTGATGCTTCTGAAACCAAGTTTTTTAAAATTGTTCTTTTGGTTTGCTTCAAAGTTGTCATCCAAATTGCAATGTCAAAATATGCACTCTTGAAACACAATTCAATTTTTTTTTTTTGCATTTGGTAGAAACCATGATAATTTTTTCTCTATAGCGCAATCGACATCCTTTCCTTTTTCTCAGTATGCCCTTTATTTTCATCATCATCAATGGAAAAATAAAAAGAAATGTTTTTTACTCTAAAATAACTTATTTCTTTTTAGTTATTTTGGTTGCAACACAATAACAAATAATCTAGTCAAACCACAATATTCATGCTAAACAAATTACTACGAATTGTTGAAAAACTACAATTACCTTCAATGTTTTCTCTACTATTTATATATGAACTAATATTCTCTTGTATTATATTCATAGGAACTGGACAAAAAAATGTCAAAGCCTCAATCAAATGCCAATAATACTTCTTCAATCACACAAATTTACATTTTTAACATTTTTGCAGTTGTTAGTTTTGATATTTTTATTTTTCCCTATGATAAACATGTAAAATATTATGATTTTGAAAAGCATTAAAATAAAATAAAAAAAATTAAGAAGATAACAAAACAAGTTATAAGTACTTGATATGACATTATCCTCATAATTATAACCTTGCACCTCATCATTACTTTTGTCCTCCTTATTTGTCACTACAATAAACATATAAAATGTTTTGAATTTGTAAAAATGAATAAAAATATTAAACAATAATGAAAATGAGTTGAAAAGTTAGAAATAACTAATATTATATTTTATTCTTGATTATAATTTTGTTTGATTTTTATTTGTCATTTTTTCCTTACTTGTCACTATAATAAACATAAAAAAATGCTATAAATTGTGACAATGAATAAAATTCACAAGTAATTAGATAAGAATTGAATCATGTCAAATTGTTAATACAATATTTTCATATTGATTATAGTTTTGTAGGACATTCCACCTATCATTGCAATCATTCTCTTTATTCTCAACTATATAAATAAACATATGAAATAATATGAAACATGAAAATGGAAATAATAATTATAGAGAGACATGTAATTAAAATGATTAATTTTCATTTCCATATCCATTATTTCATTGTCATTGTCTTCATTAATGCCTTTGTTCTTGTAGTTCCCTATGGTAGACATCCAAAAATGTTATGAATGTGGAAATTAAATAAAATAAAAAATAAAAACAACCAAAAAAATTATGTACCTGTTATGGTAGCTTCTTCTTCTTGAGTATCCATCTCTTATATTTTTTCAATCAGTTGAGGACCACAACAGATTGAAGGGAATACACCAACAAGAAGCAAGAAAACTAGCAGTCCTAATGCTTAAATTACTAATGTGGGATGAAGAGATAGTACCTGTAGGTCCTACATTTGAGGATGTTCCCGTAGGGTCCAAACCCTCTGCTTCCTCCAAAGCTTCAAAACCTGCAACTCATTCCAGAAAATCATATATACTTGAAGTAGCTCAAAGCATGTTCAATATATGAATGTTAGATCATATAAAGATATAGATATAAAACATGAGATCATACATAATTAGACCATAACATGAGTTAAAGCATAAAGATCATCATATTAGGAACAAGATAGAGCTTCTTTATTGATGTCTTCAAAGAATGTTGAAGAATACAACTTGATTCGACCATGACTCTAAGTGAATCCTTCCTCCAGATCCATCTAGCCCAAGCCTCAACAATCCTCTTTCAAATGCATACACATAGATTCCATGTAAAAGAGATGGAAATCTCTATGAGGAAACAAGGGTTTCCTATATCTGGGAGTGCATGAGGTACAGTGATATGTCAGACTTGATTAGGGACTAATTAGATATAATATCAATATCTTATATTTCCTCTCCTCCTTAGGCCTTCCCATGAGGTGTATTTATATCACCCCAAAATAGTTGTTTTAATTGGGATATAGTTAGGCCACAAGCTCCTGTAGGTGGGCTTATGGTCTAACCGTAAGCTCCACCCATAAAATAGGGATTTCATATGTTTTTAATATCTCAAATTATATATGTGGATTGGGTATAGTTGGACCCGCGTGTGCACGCACTTTTTGAAGGGAAGAGTTACATATGGAATTTAAAATAATGTTTTTTAGTAAAATGACCAAGTCTGAAGGGAAAGGATTGCCCAAGGCCATGACTCAGAGAATCAAGTATACAAGGGTGATAAATGATGTTATAACAGATGCCCCCTAATATATGAGGTCAAAAGGGGTACATGATGGCCGAAATTTATTAACTATATAGAAAGAATCATGTGATGACTTGGGAGGAGATCACCAGATTCTAACCTACCAAATTAGTGGAAGAGATCAGAAAGAAAGATCATGTCTGAGGTGAGCATACCCATTCTTAGAGATAGTAAAGCATGTCTGCATATCAAGTGTAGAGCGGATCCAATATGTATACAAGTACAAAGGAAACTGAGAAATATATAGTGGATCATCTTATCATAGCCACAAAAGTACATATGAAGGCCATGTCACAATATATCATATAAAAGAATTGATTAATGATATTGAAGGAGATATCTGATCACTGATGTCACATAGTTGATCCTCAAAGTACAAAGTCAAAAAGTGGAATAGTGGTACTGCATGCAACTCGGGTGCCAACATTTAAAATGTTACTATGATGAACTCCAACATATAAAGTCGATGGTGTCACTGGAAAAACAAATGGAGGAACTAACAAGTGAACCAAAAAATGTTGATGCAACCTAAGGTCTTCACCGGCCGCCACTTTACATTTGTACACTATGGGAATAAATGAGCTGAAGTCGACCATGTGAGAAATCATTTGATTATTGATCATTGATTTATATTGTTAACAAATGTGATACAACCCATTGATAATGGCGATGAGATTCAAGGCACCCTAGTACAATCTAACAAGTGCGAATAAACAAGTTGAATTCAAACACTTGAGAGAATCTATCAATCAGGAGACATTGATGTATTCTCACTGTCGACAGCGAAGGAGTATGCCATGGATGACTGCAAACCCTAAGGTACTGCAAAAGGACTCTAGACATTATTCCTAGAGGAATGAATTGGAGTCAATGGGAATATATCTACTGGAAGGAAGGCATTAAGGCATCCCACATTAATCCAGTGTGAGTGTAACCTGCAGGCTAATAATTTCGAAGGAATCAGATGAACAAATGTGAATTAACCATACTAAAGCACATTTCCGATGTACACAAGATGTGGATAGCGCATGACAGAAACCATTTGCACCAACCAATAATGAAAGCTAACATAGAGGTGAGGAATCCACCAATAGGGTCAAATGGAAACCAAGGTACTGTACGAATCCTAATGTGTGATCATGTAAGCTAACATGGAACACATGGAAACCACTAAGTCAAAGATCCATGATACTGATCGATGTTGACCATAAGGTCAGCTATCAATGATGGAAATAGGGCCAGGGTGTAGTTCTAGGCCTACTCTCAAAGAATTTTTTTGAAGTCGATGAGGGAAAACTCACTAGCAAGAAGTCAATGGAGACCTTCATAACTAGCACAAGCAAAGGACCAAATAGCTGATATGATACTGAACATAACTTTTACATACTGGGTATGGCCGACTAAAAGTGAGTCAAAAGACACTGTAGAAAGGGCGACTTAGGTTTACTTCCCTTAAACAAAAGTACGACTAAAATGTGACTATATTCAAGCATATGATAACTTTGTATAACTTTGTCATTCTGGAGGCATAAACAAACTCTCCGTATGATTGGAAGAGATAACCAACCAGAGGATTACTGACTTAATGACAAGTTTATGGCTCTCCTTAGTAAAACTAAAGCTGATATTGATGGAGGAAAGAGTTTCTTTGAGTGCTTTGTTCAAGTGTGACAAAATTGATTCTTGCTGCCATTAATTATGGAAGTAAAGTCTTGTTCCCGCTATTTTTTGCAATATATAATTTTTTTGTCTTTTTAATATTTAAAAAGATTAAAAAAGAATAAAAGAATGCTTATGGTTCACTGGAAAGAATGAGTGT
>APFE031254954.1:0-17658 GCA_000404065.3 Pinus taeda | reverse complement strand
TTCCAAGTGTTGTTGGAGCAAGTGGACCAGGTAGATGTGTTGCATGTAGAACATTCCAGAGTTACAGGATCGGGTTCGAGAGAAATCCTTTCTTGTTGAGAGGGAGTGTTGAAAATGTGCAACAAGAAATGTTAAATTTAGAATGTGCTAAAAATAGACCTGCTAAAAATAGCATGTCTAAAAATAGCAGTTTGGCCAGTGAGGTCATTGGCCACATTGGGTGAGAGGTGAAACTGCTAAAAACAGAGAGTTCTAAAAATAGCATTTCTGGGTCCTTTCCTATTTTTAGTAGTCCTTGGTCTAATTATAGGAAGTAAAAACGAATTTGGTCTTAACAGAAGTTTAAAATATTAATTAATTAATCTCCATGAGTTAATTAATTATGGAAAATTAAACTTGAAGTCTTTGTGAGATCATGCAATTATTTTCTCCCTTAATTTAGGAATTTATCCCTTGATTAAAGGAGATAAGGTTTAGTTCTATAATGAGAGAATCAGTTGACTTAGTTTAACTTAGTCAAGTCCAGTTAGATTATTTTTAACAAGTTGTTAAAATAATGAAATATAGTTTGTTAATGCTTGCATGCATGTGACAACTATTATTTCAAATAACTGAGCATTCCCTCATGGATAACTGATGCATGTCAGTTTTGTCAGAGACCCAGTTGAAGGGACAATGTACTATCAGTTGGATGAATATTTTTCCTATAAAGGAAGCTCATCCATGATGAGGATTTATCTCCTTCAAGTTTGTGCAGTTAGATTAGAGGTTAGTGAGTGTGTGAAGAGGCCAATTCACACAGGTGGTAGCACTGGACCCTAAGGAAACTACACAAGGAATAGGAGGCTTGGAGGGTAGAGGAGAAGGTTTGTGAGAAGCCTTTCACTATCTATGAGCAGCAGAGGGATTGTACTGAGAGCTGAATAGCTTTCGAGGTAAGGCTTTGTGTAATCCGGACTATATTTCCACTTGTATGATAATACAGAGATGGGGTTTTAGGCAGATACTTTCTCTGGGTAAATTCTTCTGTGTTATGTGTGATTGATTATTTCTTATCAATTATATGTGTTCTTATTGATGTTGCTCATGGTTGATTAAGCTTTCGATAAATTGTTTGTAGAAGTAGATCAAGTGTTTTGCTTTAGTACATTGCATTACCAGGTGATCTACAAATGGGAAATTTCTACATGGTATCAGAGCTAGCTGATTTGTAGAAAAATTCTACAAAATTCTACATAAAATGTGTTAAACTATACTTATGCCAAGAGACATTTTAAAATTAATTAAGTGGCTTTTACTTACACGTGGCAAGAGCTGAGTGGTATTGAATGTAAGCTTATCAGAATTTTTAAAATGAGACAAAACGAAATTGCTGCGATATTGGGCGGCTCCGATACAGAGCGACTCCAATACAGAGCGGATCCGATATCACATTCAACTCCCTTTAATAGTTTTATCAGGTCCATTATATAGGAGGTCTCGTATTAGAGATTTGATATCAGGGGTTGAAAAGAGTGGAAGCCGATAGGAAGTTCTGATATGGATAGGAGGGGTTTATCGGGGAGTCGGAGGATTGGGAATATCGGAGATCGAAGATATGAGGATATCGGAGTATCGACGATCATGACCATCGGAATATCGGAGATCAGAGGGATATGATTATCAGAAGTCGGAGAGACAAGGTGTATCGACATATCAGCAGATTGGCATATAGACATATTGACATAGTAGAAGATTTTCATATCGGAATATCCGCGAGGAACCATATCGAAGTATCAAAGAATGACATTATTATATTTTTTTTAAATGTGTCTCAAAAGGAAATCCCGATATGCATTACCTCCGATATGCAGGAGCAGAGACAATGACATGGAATGTGGGTCCTTTACTCCAAAAGTTGATGATCATATGTTTTATGGCCTAGCCACTTTATAATGTATGTTTATTGAAAAGAACCACATTAATATGATGGATTTGACTTTGGGTATCGAAGATTTCCAAAAGGATTCTTCTGATTTCGAAGTCTCAATGCCCAAAAGCTCTGATATATATCTAATCAATATTCCACGTTGTTTGATGATTAAGGCTTAAATCCTATGTAAACATCTTGGTCTTGAGGGCTATTTTATTCATTAATCTAATTAATTAAGATGTTTAAAACAAAACTTATTTACAAAGTTTATTAACAAACAAACTTAATCAAACTTAGGCAATATATAAAAATAAAACAAGTGTAAATAAAAAGAAAATTAGATTTGAAATGAAGAAATCACACTCAAAGTCTACATGCAATAACAAAAGGGTGCTCGTGTCTATTATGATAGAATAAAATGGGGTTGTTTTATTTTCATTACAACAATGACGACACACTGGGGAGAAGCAATTATCTTTGTCATAAAGATACAAAACCTAGTTTAAAAATGAAGGAATTATAATTAGACAGTTTGAAATGCTCAAATTTAGATATCCTAACCATTTTGTCCCTATTATATGCTTTCAAATAAATATATATACCATTATTGTTCATGAACTTGTAAAATATTACCCCATGAATTCAATGTTTTAGTAAATTTATATGTACAACAGTCATCTTAGTTGGGCATCAATGTTCGAGTAAGCAAGCTAATCAAGAAAACATAGTATTAATTTGACATCCATACCATAGGCATGGCCATTGATGTCAACAAGCGTCTATAGCCTCGACAAGGATGCCTTTTAATCCTTTTAGGTTCCAGTGTCCCATTTATTAGGAATAAATGTATAGTTGCGAAAGATAATCTTAAACTTATTTGAATGCCAACTGAAGATAATTGTCCTGGATTGGTAACCAATTAATGATAATTCCATTGATGAGATCTAACATGGTGAACAAGCCGACTCATGATGAGACCTCTTGTCTCTCAAACTTGTGGTCAAAATCCATTACCTTGGCTTGGTGACCAATAATGGTAATGTCACAATGTTATAACTTATGATCATGGTAGGTCGGCTCGTGACGAGACCTCCTATCCTTCAATTTCCAATTTTTGTTTTTATGTTTAACTTTGGTTACTCTTAATCTCATAGAGATTACTTAATAGATGGGGTAGCATACTGCTCCTTAAGAGCAAGGGATGGCACAAAAAGCTTTAAGTTGACTATTATCCACTTGACTAAACTTGTTCGCCAAAAGAACTCATGAACTTAAGTAACTATTGTTAAATTTGTTTTACTTTCTTTAAATATAGGGGTTAAAGATAGTTCATTAACAAATAACAAAAAGATTTAAACTCAAAGAAAAAAACGAGGGACTCTACTTGGTTAGAAAAGCTAAAAATGAACATAAACGAAATCATCTTCATTGAAGTGATCCTTAGAGATTAGGTTTTGTTAATATAGATTACAGCATAAAAATGACTCGCCCAATGATTATTCTAAGCTAAAAGAGAAAACATTACTCCATTTTATTGTGAAATTAAATGAAAAGACAATCCAGCTATGCCTAAAATGCTTATCAAATTAGAAATAAGGCAATCAAGAAAACGAACCTTGAGATACATGTTACAAGATAAACAAAAGATTAACATAAAAATGAGATTATGTTGATTTTATCTTATGATGATTCGTTAATAAAGTTCTTTTGTTTCAAAGCATAGTTATTGATTTAGAGTTATTGTTGTATGCTTTGACAAGGGTTTTCTTACTTTTGCAAATCTTGCTTAAAGCCAATTTGCGAGTCTTTATAGATTCAATTTTAAGAATAATATTGAAAATCAATTTCAAAATGTACACAAAATTAGAAAAGAGAAAACTCCCTAATGTCATATGATGATTGTTCTTCTGAAATTTTAGTTTCTAGCAAAGTTGAATCTACAAATCAAATCCATGGGAGACTGCAAGAAGAACAACAAAATATAAGAAATAAATATTGATTAAGAGAGAAAAGAAAATCTGAAATAAAGCTCAAATAAGATGAGGATGAACATATAAATGTGTACCATGAAGAATTCAATCATAATTTTACATCATGAATCTTCATTTTCTCCCATGTATTAATGAAAGTCCAAAACCATCTTCTTATTCAATTTAAACTAATTTATAAACTAGTCCTAATCCTAATCTAAATAGTAGACTAATACTAAGTGAAATCATGCTTCCAATGAAGTCATTCAAGCATCTTATTTTCTGCAAGAATATATACATCAAACATTAGTAACAAAAATGTAAATCTCCTTAAACCAACATAAATAAATCTGAAAACATTATGTACAACTATTGTTAATGTATGTACAAGAAGTAACTTATTTACATTCGCCCTCTCTTGGAGTTTTTCTTCCAACCAAATCTCGATGGGATCATAAAAATAAGGATGGATATTAGTTAGAGCTTGGAAGTGATTTGAAGAAGAGGATAATAGGTTAGATTGTGAAAATATTCTTTTAAATGCAATGACCTACATCAAATGATTAGTTTTATGTACATATGATGGAAGGTCATCAATTATGTTAGATGACTGGTCATGTTGTAAAGGTACACACTTGAGTACAATTTTTTGTTTGCAATGCCTTTGAGAAGGAGAAGAAAATTGATATGCGATGAACATCAGACAAAATTGGAAGAGTAACGGCTCTTGATGTTCATAAATAAAGCTCTAAATTTCAACTTTATCATTTTCTATCAATGTATCTTGTGCATGTGCAATATCGAGTTGTTTAACATATCATCATAAAGAGTTAAAAAATAAAAGAAGAAGAAAAATATAACCAATTACTACTTATATTATAATTATAAGGGAAACTATTGAACCAAATAGGTTTACCACTAGAAGAGTGTTCTAACGAAATTTCATCAAAACAAGTTCCCAAAGAAGAATTAGAATGAATTACGTTGGAAACCTATAAATTAGTTTCACCAAAATGTTCATAATTTGATTCGTATTCAACCAGAGGAGACAAAATTGAAGTGTGTGAATCTTCTTGATTAAAATATGCTTTTAAAATTGATTCACTTTGTAAAAGATGAAAATCCTCATCATGAACATCTGGGTACTCATCATATATTACTTTCCTTTCTTGAGAATTATATAACTGGTATGAATTAACAACATTATTAAAAATGTGGGAGGAAAGTTCAGTAACAATGTTAGTGAACAAAGAATTATCATTCAAATGAATGAAAATCTCGAGGTGTTCAGAACTAGTTACGGATAAAGTTTCAACCGAAGGGTTATGAAGTCCATTATTTAATGTAATATGGTGTGAAAAGATGTCTCGATACAAAAAAATAATGATTGCCATAATACAATGACCACTAAAAATGTTCATCTTGGTAATTCACAACATTATTATCAACATTATAATCTTGGCTAAATGAATCCCTTTCAGTTGTAGAGGTATAAACTAGTTCCGAATTTAGCATGGGAGAAGATAGATTTACGTGTTCATTATTTAGACCTTGTTCTTGATTAATTTCGATTAGGCCTTCTTGATGTTTACAACAATTATTTGTTTGAACTTCACCTTCAAATTTTATTGTATAATTGATTTCAAGCATTGGAAAAAAATCAAAATAGTTTCTTGAAGACAAAAGATGTGATGTATTTTCATGTTTATTTACAGGTTCAACAGTTGCAGATTCAAGATTAATTAATGAACTTGCTGTATATTGTTCTTCATTATCAGATTGAGTATATTCATTATTAAAAGAAACAAGATAAATAAAATGGTCAATCAAATCTTCACTTGAAGGTAAATCAATGAGATGGAATCTATAACAAAGTGCCCAAAATCTATTGTAAAATTCGTCTGAAGATTCATCCTCATACAATCACAAATTGTCCAATTCAAAACAAAAATGGTCATAATTACAATTTTGATGAGCGATTAGAAATACCTTCATGAAATGATTCCATGAATGAATTGATATTGCTGGAAGTACTTTGAACCATTTGCGAATATATCCTTGAAAATTTAGAGTAACAACTTGCATATTTCATTTTCATTAATAATATTATAAGACTCACATTTCTAAAAAACGACAAAGATGATCCAAGGCATAAGTTTTATTCTCACCATCATACTTCTTGGACATGCCCCTAGTAGGTTTAAATGAGTTGAAAGCATGACCTAACGTAGGCATGCATAAAGGAGCCATGATTAGTTAAATGATTTTTAGAAAAAAACTCCAATCAGAAAATGGATCCTTGGCCCTCCTTCGAGCACCAAAAATGTTGATCAGTAAAAATGTCTATCATCAACATTAAGGGAGACCACCCTGTCGGGAACTTAAAGCAGATCATTTTCTATTGAATTTGGTGGTTTCCACTGGTTAGGGTCTAGTTACCCTTAAATATAAATCTAATCTAATGTAAAACTAATATAAACTAAACTACTAATTAATCTATTTACACCTATATTACATCATATTACATTTCCTTTGCATCAATCTTTAAGATGTGGGTTAAAGAAGTAAATCGACTCAAAGGTTTGATCGATTTAAAAGGGTTGATCAAAACAATGATTTTATGATTTTATTTGCCTCTTAAAAAAGGAATTGATGCAAACTAAGATGTAAATGTAGAACTAATCTAAAACATGAAAAACCTATCATGAACTAGAATGAGACAACTCTCTCCTAATCCGAGAGCAAGTTAACTAAAACAAGGGGGAAGACTAGTTTATGAAAGAATCCACCATATGATTTCCATTGATTAAAAAAAATAGTTCATTTTAATTAATGAAAGAATAATAAAAATACACTTGCGAATAAATAACATATAGTTATCATTTATCACATATATACCTCAATGGATTCATGATGATCTCAATTTCGTTCTGCCTCTTAGAGATAGCTCCTGCAAGACTTCAGCAACATATCACAATATGGCTCAACAATAGTGTTAGAGATAAAAGAAACATACTACTTAGAATGTAGATTAAAATCAATTATAAAAAAAAAAAAAATCGTCATTCTGGTAATAGTACACAAGAATGGAAATTTATTAAATAGTGCCAAAGCTTATTACAAAATATGCAATCCTGGAGTAGCTCAGACCCATAGTCACATTGCCTACAATAGTGCTAAGCAATGAGAACAGAGCCATAAACTCTCTGTTTTCTCTATAATTGGCCTTTCTGCACATAAAATAGTGTTATTTCCCAAATCGAACAACTACATAGAATCCCACTTGAGTGGATGACAACCTCCCACTTTACATCAAATTTGAGGGTATTTATAGAAGATTTAAAGAGATAACAATCTCCCCCGATTCTCTCAACAATAGAGTAATAAAAGTAAATGAATGGGGCCATTTTTCTGCAGTTGGAACTTTATGGAAGAATATAGATTACCATAGTTAAGGATTGTTAAGAAGATCACCCATTTTGGTTAGCACTATGATAAGATTGTATAGCTTCCTTCGCATTGATAAGTGGAAATCACATGCATGGTGATCTTTTAGTAGTAGCTTCAATCACCTCTTTTCATTTAAGTTCACTTTGTGCCACTTGGAGGAGTTTCTTTGACTGGATTTGTTTCTTCTTCAGCCCTGGAAGCCTCTTTATCAAATAGAAAATAGAGTCAATGGTAAATAGTTGGATTTTTTATTAAAATAACAAAAACATAAATTAAACTATAAAAATGTGTTAAAATATACTTATGCCAAGAGATGTTTTTAAATTAATTAAGTGAATTTTACTTATACATGGAATGAGTAGTATCAAAGGTAGCTCATTAGAACTTTTAAAATGAGACAAAATGAAATAGTTATGATATTGGGTGGCTCCAATATGCAGTGTATCTGATATCAAATTCAAATCCCTTTAATAGTTTTATCGGGTCCATTATATTGGAGGTCTTGTAACAGAGATTTGATATTGGGGGTCGAAGAGAGTGACAACTGATAGGAATTTTTGATATGGACAGGAGGGGTTTATCGGAGAGTTGGAGGATTGGGAATATCGGAGATCAGAGATGTAAGGATATCGGAGTATCGATGATCATGACCATCAGAATATCGGAGATAGGAGGGATATGATTATCAGAAGTCAGAGAGGCAAGGTGTATCGACATATCAAAGGATTGGCATATCGGGGGATTGGCATATCAGAAGATTGGCATATCTGAATATCGGCGAAGAAGCGTATCGGAGTATCGGCGAATGATGTTATCAAAGTTTTTTAAATGTGTCTCAAAAGGAAATCACTGATATGCATTACCTTTGATATGCAGTAGTGGAGATAATGACATGGAATGTGGGTCCTTTACTCTGACAATTGATTACCATATGTTTTATGGCCTATCCACTTTATAATATATGTTTATTGAAAAGAGACACATTAATATGATGGATCGGACTTTGGGTATCGAATATTTCCAAAAGGATTATTCTGATATCAAAGTCTCAGTGCCCAAAAATACCAATATATATTTTTATCAATATACCACATTGTTTAATGATTGAGGCTTAACGCCTATGCAAACATCTTGGTCTCGGGGGCTATTTTATTCATTAATATAATTAATTAATATGTTTAAAATAAAAAATTATTTACAAGTTTTATTAACAAACAAACTTAATCAAACTTACGCAAAATATAAAAATAAAACAAGTGTAATTAAAAAGAAAATTAGACTTGAAAAGAAGCAATCACACTCAAAGTCTACATGCAATGCCAAAGGGTCCCCATGTCTATTATCGTAGAATAAAATGGGGGTGTTGTGTTTTCACTACAACAATTTATTAGATTGGCTGCATCTAAATAAGCTTCCAAACTGAGGATCCTCAGATAGAAGGTTGAATTGGATTAATTCTTCTTTCATTAATCTGTTAGGAATATTTTGCTTTGATATTTGAGTTTCCATGCCAACTTGTCTCCAATGGCCATGTTCATTAGAGTGGGGTCTTGAATACCTAGCCCTCCATGTAATTTTGGGGCTTACACATTATCCCATTTTATCAAATGGAACCTTTTAGAGGAAGATTTTCCACCTTCCCATAGGAAATTCCTGATGTAGATGCCTAGACGATGAAGAATATATTATGGAGCTAATAGGGACAAAAACTGATACAAGGTAATAGTAGATAGGAAAACCTTTTTGAGGAAAATATGTCCTGCCATGTTTAGCCATCTAGCTCACCAAGGGTCTAGTTTTCCTTTTACTTTTGAAACCATACTTTGTTAGGGCCGAGGAAAGTGGGAGCTAAGACAAATAGAATTTCCCAAATACTTGAATTCCTTCCAGCTCTTTACAGAGCTAAAGTGAAAAACTTATCCAATTTGCTTAAGTTTGGTTGTTGATATATTCCATGATAATATTTTAGATTTTTCGATACTTTTTGGTTCTCCAGAGGCTGAAAGGTAGTTGTCCAAAAAAATATTGAATCTTTTGGCTATGACCAATGAGGCTTCTTCGTGGAAGATATTGTTGTCTGCAAATTGAGAATGGTTAGCGCTTTTAATATCCTATGCATAAAAAATCTTGTAAAGCATCTATTACTATGTTCAAAATCTATATGATGACTTAGAGTATCTACCATAAGAATGTATAAGAAGGGGGAATAACGAGCATCCTTTGAAAAGACCTCAAGAGGCTTTGAAGAAACTAGATACTCTACCATTCACTAATGGAGCGATCTAAGGGGAACCTATATAGATATTAATCCATTGGATGAACTTGGATTCAAACCCCATTTTGATCAATACTTTGAAGAAGAATTTGTCCTCACTCTGTCAAAGGAATTTTCCATATCGAGCTTGATAATCATTTGTTGGTTGCTCCTAGTCCTACTGGAGTCTATAGCCTCTTAAACTAAGATAATATTGTTAATGATCTGTCTCCCAGGAACAAATCCTCCTTGGTTCTACGAGATGACTTGTGGGAGGAATTTTTTAAGCCTTTATGCTAGAAAATTTGATATGATTTTATATGAAACATTACAAAGAGAAACAAGGAAAAATCAAACAAAAGAGGAGGGTTGGTTTCCTTTGAAATTAAATCCAAGAAATATGAATTAATTCTATATCCTATGCAATGAATTTTCAAGTATTATCTGACCATTTTGAAAATATCTCATTTAATAATGTCCCAGAAATGTTGATAGAAGTGAGTTGAAATTCTGTTAGGCCCAGGGGCTTTATCTGGATTAAATGATAAGACCACCTTGTTTATTTCCTATTTAGTGGATTGAGTAGTGAGATGGAAGTTCATTTCTTCATATATTAGTGTTAGGGTATGCTTTAGATATAAGACTCGGTCTCCTCTATGGGGGATCCCTCTGGCTATAAAGACTTCTAAAATGTGTTGTAGCTTCCACATTAGTTTTCTAGAAATCATCCATTTTGACTCCCCAAACAATGATTTATGAGATAATTTTTTTCCTTCTTTCTGGACTCTTGGCTTGTTTATGAAAGAATTTATTGTTTTTATCACCCGCTTGGAGCTAGACACTTCGAGATTCAACCTTCAATATTCTTCTTCCTCTTTTAATAGAGACTGTTATTTTGTGAAAAATACCTTTTCCTAGAGAAATATTTAACTTGTAACCAGATCAAATAAAGATTGGATTTGCGTAATTTTTTTCTTCATCTCCTGTATAAATTCTTTTCTACCTAACTTCAAACCAACTACCTAGGATTTGATGCTCACTTTATGTCTTTTAATGTTTTTCTCCCAGATCTGTATCAAATTTCCCTCGACCTAGGGATGCCATGATGAGGCGACCAATTCATGGAATTTCAGGGACTGGATCCAAATGGCATTATATCTACAGGGGATTGGGACATACTTAAAAGGAGGAGATAGCTCCAATTTGATAGGATGATGGTCCAAGCCATTCAAAGGGAGAATGAATGATAGAAGATTAAGGTTGATGGCAAGAAAGGCATCCAAAGTTAGGAAATGATCCAGCCTCACAGTTATATGGCATAGACTAGATATTTCATTTTTCCATGCATATCAAAGGCCCGAGGGCTTGATATCCATTAATTAAAGGTGAATTATGAATTCTTTGATTTTGTCTCAAAAGGGGTCTCTAATAGGGGAGCCCCCTTTTTTCTCCCTATCGTGTAAGGTTGTGTTAAAGTCCGCTTTCAAGATTCCACATGATCTAAATTCAGTTCCTTAAGGCCCATAAGAGATTTCCAACATTCTTGTTTTCCTATGAAATGAATAGGCATATAGACATTTATGATAGCACATAACTGATTGGAAGAGAAATTTAGATAAGGAGGTAGCTAACCAGTGTGTCAACTTGAGGGAGTTTAGAAGCTATAGTTGATAGGGATCACACAGAGTGGAAAAGCCTCCTGAAGGTTCCCTAGCATTAACAAAAGTGATGCCACTATTATTCCATAACTTGAGGTGCCTTAAGAGGATCTTACATTCCTCCATTTTCTTCTCTCAGAGTGGGACCACTAAGGTTATTTCTTTTTTATTAGTGATTTTACTTCTTCCATTCTTTTTAAAGACCTAAGTCCCCTACAATTCTAGGAGATGAAAATCATTACTTACTTCTGGTATGAGTTTCCCATTTAGAGAAGGCGGTGCAAATACCTTTCTTGTTTCCTTTATTAATCATTTATACCAGTTGGAGAGGAAAGGTGTATTGATGGCCTAACTCTTTCTCTTTTCTGTCTTTTCAGTTTAGACAACTCTATTTGTTTTCCTTCCCATTCTATGTGTACGACACTCATACTCTTTTACTTTTTTCTGCTTCATATTTTTCATCAACCGAAGTTTGGCATATTCACACCGTTGCTACGTGGGAAAGTTCCATTTGAAGGTAAAGTGTTGGGGAAAATATCGCAACTAAAAATGGAGAATTGGGACTTCAATGACAGAAGTAAATATCTGCAAATCAACCAGAGCAAGTACCTACACTAGGTCTATTATCCATAAAGCACTGTTATGAGGTTGGAGTTGTTAGGGTCCTATAATTTTTATAGGATTTCTTGATTATAGTTGATCATTATTATGTTTGAGATGTTGTAAATAATATTTCATCCTACAAATTATTTCCAAAGCGAGACCAAGTACTAAGATTTGAGGAAATTTTTTCCATGACAATGTTTGGATTAGATCAGATTTCTGGTGTTTTCATCAAAAAGTGCTTAAAAGCAGCTTTCCAACGGTATATCCTGCGCTCAAATCTGACTCCTAGATTGAAAGATAGGACAGAACGAAGTTTGAACTTCAGAAGCAGATAAAGGCTCGGGAGTTATTTCGGCTACGATTTCAAATTACATTTGCATCTATTTGTTGTTAAAAATATTTTCCCCATTATGAATATGCAATATGATTTTTAACTCTAGCCTAGACCCACATATCACTGCCTCATAGATTTATTCCATTATCCCTTCATTCATATTAATTCCCAATCTCTAGCATTAATCCATTATTTGAATTCCTAAACCTTAGTCACAATTCCATAAAACCAAACTCTATCCACATTTCCATTTTGTTATACATTAAACTCTAGTCGTAAATCCATTTAAATACTTAACTCTAGTTGCATTACCCATTTCCTATATTATAACCTCAACTAGACCCACCATGCCACGTATAGAATTACAATCACTTTCCCTTGAAAGAATTGGCCCTGACCCAAGCCCCCTTTGTATTAAGCAATCTCAATACGCATACCCATTCGAATCAAACCTTCCCCTTATACAACACAATAACTGCTTGTCTCCACCCGCCAATTGAGATTGAGTCATCCCATCTCGTAGTCAGCCCCCTCCTGATGCAATTGAGACATTGCATACCACCGATTGCAATATCAGAAAGTTCCGTCCCCACAGCCAATTGTGATAAGTCCCTACCATTGATAAGTCTAGGCCCCAGATAAGTCCCAACCGTCGATAAGTCCTGACCCCCGATAAGTCTCCCCACTAATTTCCCCTGCCAATTGCGATATCGCAGTCAATAGTCAAACCAACTTTAAGTCCCTCCCCCGCAAGGTATTCCTCCTGGTCGCGATAAAATACATGGCCCCCTTTCTAGACCTGTCAGGATTATTAATTGGATTTTGAAAAGCTTCGGGTTTGGGTTTGTGGTTAAGACCCCCCTCGGATGCGATATATTATAAGTTTTATTCTAAAGGGTTTTAAGGTCCAGGTTTTTAGGTTCGGGTTTATGGTCCCACTCCCATGTACTCCCTTCTCGGTTGTGATTGTGATATAACAAAAAGCCTCGGCCATATACGATATATTATATAATGGATTTAAAGGGTTTTTCAGATCCATTGATTAGAAAAGTCCCATGTTATAATAAGAGCCCCAACCTTGCTGCAATTGTGATAATAAAATGGGTCGCGTGTTCATAAAAGCTCCTTATCTCTCAACGACCCAAATCAAACCTGCCCAGATCAACAGTAGAGGAAGACTTCAGACCCCCTTGAGCGCCATTTCAAATTATTCAAGGGAGTTCTAAACTCAAAGCTACATGCCATCCTCTCCATATTTCGGACCCCCCTCCCCCTCATACGTCATTGTAGCACTGGCCCCCTCCAAAAAGTAGCTTCCTTTGACTTTCCAAACCTGGCTCCACCTCCACTTCATCTTATGGTCTCCATTCACAGAACGCCAAGCCTCTTCACAGAGGACAACGAGGACACTTTCAACACTGTTTCAGTAGCTACAATCATCAAAATAGAATCCAATGAAAGGAGGAACAACACCGCGCATCTGCCAACATGACAAACAACATTGCTTGTTTAAAGGCCCAGTCACCACCAGAATGCCCAAAACAACATCAACACTCAATCGACTAATATTTTTTAAACAATCTAGTCTATTTTTGTATTTTGTAATAAAAAATGAATTATGTTTCAAGATATTTGTATAGATGTTCATAACAAATCTTGATATTTTAAATCAAGATATTTTGTAATGAGTTTATATAAATAATTCATCATTTGAAGTAATAGAAGTTGGTTTTTATACAGATAAACACTATTGTATAGTGCTGAAGCATCAATGGATTTACTAGTAATTCAAAAAGCTCTTTCACAGGATTCTTGTGTCAAGTTGTTGGTGAAGTGCCTCTATCATTTTGTGTTTATATTTCTCTATTTATCACACATATTTGTTGCTTAATCTGAATTATTCAATAGATAATTAAAGGAAAAAATGTGTTTAAATCTACAGCCTTCTCCTGGCTTTGAATAATTTCCATGTTTTCTACTGAACTTTAAATATAGAATTTAGGTAAAAGTGCTCTATATCTAAAGTGAATCTTAATATGTTCTTCCTTTCCCATCTCATAAACTAAAAGAATCCAATCAGTTTGGCTACCCTGCCCTGTGAGATCTATCAATAAACACTGAAATCGATCCGTACTTTATGCAACAAACTCCATAGCCCAATGGTAATCTAGTTATAAACCAACCATTCAAATACAAATCAAACCTTAAACTTCATAACTAGCCTAATATTCAATACAACAAAGTTAAATCTTAAAGAGAGAGCCCTCTCTAAAGCTGGTAGGGCTAGATCCCAGTTTCCAAAGTAGGTTTGTGGTTACCTTTTTTATTTTCTTCTGCAACCTTGGAAAATTACAGAGTGCTAATGTTCTTGTGACCATACTGAGGACTGAACATTTCAAAATCCTAAGAAGCAATATCAAGTTTTCGATCTGAATACTAGGTGGACAGTGATCAAACACAAGAAGGTTGTACCATTCCCCCGGCAACTCCATGTTCAAAGTATCTAAAGCTTCAAAAATTTTAGGGTGACTCCACTATCAAATAATCCAAAGTCGATGGCTTCACAGACCAAGTTCCAAGAAACTTCAAAGCAGATTCAAAGAAGGACAAGCCTTGTCAACACAAGGATGGGAAGACAACATGTGAAAGTCAAGTATTTAAACCTGAATTTACTTCAGGATATAGTATTATGTTTTTTCAAATGCATTCTGTCTTTTCTTGAAAGTATCTTAAGGATATTCTTAGTTCTATTAAATACAAATCAAGATGATGAATATGCACATGATCCCCTTTATGCCAATGTATATCCTTCCCTTGAAGCTGCAAATGCATCTCATCTTAATATTGGTTGTCTCAAACAAGATCCAAACAACATACATAGTCCATCTAGTACAAATTCATCTCAAATCTTAGTTATGACCACTGGCTGGTATGCATCATTAAATATGTCATTCCCTTTGCATGAGATACTGAATAACTATGATCAGAGGCTACCTCAATTTGATGATACAGGTGATATCACAACAAGGAAACATGTAGACAAAATCATTGATTTCATTGACTTGGAGGAATTCAATCATGAAGATGTCAAATTGAGGTTGTTTGCTCAAATCCTTTCAAGAAAAGCCAGGAAATGGTATAGAAGTTTTATAGCTAGAAGTATTCCTAGTTTTCAATAGTTTTAAAGCATTTTCATTAATAGTTGAGAGGTTAAAAGGAACCCTTTTCTTATTATAGATGAGTATTGGAATCTAAAAAGGCATCTCGATGAGATAATCCAATATTTCTCAACCAGATTCATTAGTGTTTATGATTCCATACCCACTGATATAAAGCCTCCCCTAGGAATGGCTATGCTTCATTATCTAGATGGTTTTGATGTTGAAATTGCCTATTATCTCAAAGAAAGAAACCCTTCCACTTTGGAGGGCATGAAAACAAGTGCTATTGATGTGGAAATGAACCTATTGATTAAAATATCCAGAATGGAAGTTGAAAGAAGGAAATTAATTAAAGAGGAGTTTACCCCTTTATTAAACCTTAAGTCAGAGACATTAATGAAAACCATGGAAAGGTTTACGAACCCATTTATTTTGCAAGATAAACCTATTGTTAGTGGACCACAAAAGATACCTCATTTTCAAGCAGATATGGAAGAAGAAGGAAAGGTTGTTGGGTCACATCACCAAAAGGTAGAAAATGGTCGTTTTGTGGATTCATTTGAAAGAAGTTTAGAACAACAACCAGTGGTAGGTTATCAGCAAGAGGATATTAAATTTCAGCCAGTTGAGGAAAACAGTCACCATGTGTGTGTTACTCATGACAACGATGAAAAACAGGATGAAAATATTGAAACAGATGAGCATACATATATTTTAGACATTGAACATCAAGAAAACAATGAAAATTATGTTGATGGTGACTCTTTACCCCTATGTTATGACACATTTTAGGTGTTGAAACAAAGTCATGATAACTCTTTACCTCTATATTATGCTACATTTGAAGAGTTGAAAGAAAATTATAAGATCACTGATCGAACAGGAAAGCAAGTTGAAACAAGAATAACATGGCAACCACCCTCTTATATAGAGGATGACCCTGTTTTGTGTTACATTGGAGACTCCTTTATTAAAAAATCACAATTATTAAGTAACCAAGAGATGGAAGATCATATAGTCTCCTGGGAACCAATACTAAATACTTTACATCAGCCTTGCAAATTTTTATCTGATCATGATATAGATGAGGATTGTCTTTCAATTTTTTCTTCTGAATTTTCACTTTTTGAAATTTTCTTTCAAAGAGAAGATTTTCAAGTTCAGATTTCTGAAGACGTATGTGTGGAAAATGTATATAGTGAACCTGCACAGGCTAGTTTTCAAACAAATTCACATGAAGATGAACATAATTGCTAGCAAATTCTACCAATCATCTTTTCAATATAAAAGAATTGTATCATTGAGTTTCAAGGATATGCTAAAGAACAACAAGTTGTTTTACATCCTACAGATGATAAACACAATATTTATAGTTTTACATCCCTTGAAAACACAATGCCAGAAAATTCAAAATGGGATAAATAAATTTTTGAGAAAGTATATGAGAAGTTATTTTTAGGCATATTACAACAAAGAGAAATTCTCCATGATTTTGAGGATCCTTTGGAGAATCTATTGGAACCTTTAACAAAACTGAATTCTGTGTTGGTTATGGATTATAAATAAGGCTCGAGTCAGAATTTTGAGTTTCCATTTTTCGAGTTTATTTTTCTATTTGGAGAATTGGAATGCAAGCTTCAAACTAGTAGTCATCTGTGTGACTGGTTGAATTGGAAATTTGTTATTACATGATATTGCGGTCATTTCATCATATTAGAGTAAGTAGTTGCATGAAAATAAGCTCAACACTCTGAGCATCTTTTTCAAGAATTATCATCAGCTTCAGTTTCAATTTGCAGTACAGTTTTATTTCAGTGTGTATTCCAGATTTCAGTTTTTAGTGTGCAGAATGGTTTTGACTTCAGTTTAACAATTTTAGTTGTTGAGATTTTATGATAGAACAAGTTTCATATTTGGGATTAGCCTAATGGATCATGCTACTAGTCTAGGGTGTTCTTGACACATCAAAAGGAAGTGCCATGCCCAGCTAGAGCCATTATTAGGGTCCTATAATTTTTATAGGATTGCTTGATTATAACTGATCATTATTATGTTTGAGATGTTGTAAATAATATTTCATGCTACAAATTATTTCCAAAGCAACACCAAGTACTAAGATTTGAGGAAATGTTTTGCATGATAATGTTTGGATCATATCAGACTACAGGTGTTTTCATCAGAAAGTGCTCAAAAGTGTTGGGTTGTGTTATATTCTTTCCACAACTAACCCACGTAGTGAACTGGGGGGTTAGAGGGGGGTGGAGCCCCCCCTTCATTGTGCTGATTGCACAATGGTGGGGTCACAGGGGGGGC